>OX439043.1:68030321-68277821 GCA_949317995.1 Acholoe squamosa
AGTTTTACAAAGTGTTGCTTCATATAATCAAGCTTCTTCTATAACACCTGACAATGATATAAGTTCTGTAGCATGTGGATGTTCAGAGAATTTCTTTTGGGAAATAATACCTGCAGAAAACATTGGTTATTTTAGAGAAGCTGAACCAGACACTGTTGACCACTGTATAACTAGTGTTAAAATGTACAAATATTTCTCTTCAGCTTTTTGGGACGCCTACAGAAACTGCATGTACTATTGTCGAGTGAAAAAAGTTAACTTGATAATGCATGATTGGTGTATAGGAGTATATCAATTGCACACTGAACCTGGCTGCCCAAGACACTACACAAGGTACACTTTAGGAAGTGTAAGAAAGTTTGCTCTTACTCTCCAAGAGTTAGAATGTAATCCCATAGTAGGAGTGTTTTGTCAGTGTAATTGTAAACTGGAAGTATCTGCTATTGCTAAAACTATTTGTTTCACATGTCTGCAGGTCTCACTGGAACTTCATGCCTTAAGTATACCTGGAGTGAAAAATCATTTCTCCTTTGAGGTAAACTTTAAGGATGGTTTTTTATCTGGTCTTTTACCTGGACCCAAAAACAGTCAAACATACTTCCTGGCCCAGGCTTTGTTCGAGCATGCTATATCTAACATAGCCAAACTTAACAGTTATTGTTTCCACAACACATGGAAAACTAGTCTCACTGGCCAAAGCTGGTATCAAGCAAGTAAATTCACACACAACAAATGTTTTTGTAGTATATGTGCACGCCCCGGAAATAGAAAATCTGTCTTCATCTGTAAATATTGTGTCTAATAAAAATATAATCTGTTATGTGAAATAAATGAGTTGTGTTTTATTTTAATGCATGAAATGAAGAGACATAACAAAATGAGTCATAAGTATTGCGTAAATCCATAAAAGTATTGCATCAGAACATTGTGTAAATTCTTACAAGCATTGTGCAATGCACCCTCATACGTAGGTCATACGTTTTTGCAAGTAGGTTAGTAGGTCACTTCCGGTTTGCAAGTAGGTCAGCTCTAGGTATTGCACAATTCTTTTAATTTATGTAACTAGGTCAGGTCACTAGGTCAAATGGAATCCAGCTCTCTGATTGGTCGAAAAAACTAGGTCATGACCTTATGACGTCACTTCCTGTCAAATCCAGCCCTCTGATTGGCTGAAACTAGGTCACTTCCGGTCTACCAGTAGGTCATGACCTAGTTAGTAGCTAATCCATTGCGCTCAGTTTGCATGTATATACTACTTATATGACCAAGGAACCACATGTCTAGTATATCTCGGAATGACCCATATATATATATATTAGAGATGTGAGGGAAACCTTTGTCATTGATCTGGATAAGTACACTACAGATACATCCTGAGCTACAGGTAATCCTTAATTGTGATTTAATTGCTTTGTTCACAGCCTGTAGGCACAGTTGACTAGGAAGGCTTTTGATGATACGACTGTTATTTTGAGGGTTTAAAGAAATGCCTTCCAGTACAAGGTAAAGAATAAGTGTAACTCTAAGTAACCATGGTAAGCTATTTAACAAATGAAAAGGCTGACTGGCCTCATTTTACCAATCACTGAGATGGCTCACATCAGTATCATTATCTGCCAGGAAGGCATTTCTAAACAGGGACTTGCTAGACATAGACAAAACTCAGATCTCCTCAAGCCATACATTAGCAATTGTATGTTCTACTGTACACAGGGCAGTTGGTGAAAATGCACTGTCCAACTGGAGACATTACACATGGCCTCTGTATGATTAGGCTTTGATCCAAAGTAATTGACTGGGAATGTTTTGACTTTCATGCCATTGAACATTGAGGATGCTTTTATTGTTGGACTTTAAAAAAAAACAGTTTGCCAATTCGGTTGCCTATTATTTTTCAGGCCATATTTTGTGTTACTTGAATGACACAAAATATGTTTTTCCACAAAATTGGCAATGATCTTTGTTAAGTGATGTAGCCTGCTGAGAGTGGGAGGGGAAGGTGAGAAAGTGGACTGAGAATTTGTGAATCAATGCAAGCTTTTAAGTGAGAAGATGTTCTGTTAATATTGTAAATGAAATGACCGATTGACATGCTTTTTCATTCACTTAACAGTTTGTGGCACACTCATGTATAACTTCTCTTCTATGAGGCCAGTCTAGTTCAACTGCACTGCAATTATATCCTCATTCTTGAATTTAGCTATCATTTTGATTGATTTATTTCATGAAGAAGTTTCTTTGTATATCTTCAAATGTAGGATAAAACGTCATTAGTGGTTTTCAGTATACAAAGGTAGAATGTGAAAGCATTCAAATAATGTATCTGAAAGATCTATATATGATACCAAAGATAAAGGTATGGACTACAATTGCAACCCTATGACCTAACACGGGCTTCCCTAGCCCACTTTAAAGGGTCTATTTCTCCTCTTTCCTATCCCCTCGGGATGTGTGTGGTGCACATATGCGCGGGCACTGACACATTCCCCTGTGAAATTGTGTAATGTAGTTCTTGCTATGAATATGACCTTAGCTGTCGAAATGGCGTTAAACATATATTACTTACTTACTGACTATGACCCAACACATCAATGCTATTCCTTATGAAATTGTGGTATGACTTGGGACTAGCACTTATCTTAGAGTTTGGTAGGGCAGTTGTAGTGCTGCAGACATGACAAATACAACTGGACTGTGACTTCACTAAATAAATTATTCTCACTACGATTTGAAAATTAGTAGGCCTAGTTATTGAAAAACAAGCTTTAGTACTAAATCTATGAATTGTATTGACCCATGTAGTTGAAACCCTCTAAGTATCATAGTGTCAGTCAGATTCTCGTCGACCGATGAAATCAAATTTGCTAGACTGAGTAAATATAAGTAAGACACAATCTACAAAAGATAAAACCATACAGGGGTAAAGAGACATACATGTAAGTTGCTACATAGTTTGGGGAAAATATGTTTTGTGCTAAGCTCACGGGAATAAGAATCAAACCAGCCTTTAATTCTCAAGAGCATTAAAGACACTTCAGTATATATACTAAATAAGCAGGCTATACAAGCAATCAGAAGGGCATTTCTTAACATACTATCACACTTCAAATTGTAGTGGGAACACCTACTCTATTGCTATTACATACCTACATATAGATGTCACTAATGATTGCACTGGTAGGACTTCTCTATCAAACCCTATGTAATTATTACAGAAGTATTGGCCATACAGAGCAGTTGTAGGGCATTGCCAATAATCACTGACACTAGTATTGAATTAGCCCTAGTTGTTGTTTGCAGTAGTGGTAGATTAAGAAATGGTTTTCAGATTTACATTAATGCACTGTAAGGCCATTCAAAGGTTAACACAATTTTTTATGGATCACTGTGCACTATAAGATCCACACAGAGCTTCTGGCCACCCGCAAAATGTTACCGGCAAAAAATGAGGATAATGAGAGCCAAACACCCTGTTGTCATTCTAAATTTGAACATTCCTCAAAACCGAAACCGACATTGAGGACATTTGGTGGGAATGCACTTGGCTTTTTTGGGGTGGTACTTTCTGAGGTATCCAAATATTATAAGGGCCAACTAAATAGAGCACAATTGCTGTACTAATGAGTAAGCATCCACTCTTTTTTGTCATCTTTTTGGGTCACATTTTAGACTGGAAAAAGATGTAACTGACCATTTGTTTTTGAATCTGATTAAACTCTTATTAGCCATTATCTCTATAATTTTTTGAGATTACTGGTTTATGATTATAGTAAGTAGAGTATGATTTGAGGACCGCATATATAGAGCATATCATCATCACTTTATCATGTGATGCATACTGGCAGTTCAGTGAGTCACTCACTAGCATCACATTGATTTATCGGGCTGTTCCTTTTTTTCAAATTTTAGGTAAGCAATTTCTTTCTAAAGCCATGTTTCTGTTTGTCCGATCTAAAACCCTTAGGAATATATATATACATACCAGCAAGCCATCGTGTGCAGGAAGAAGTATAAATATTTGTCAGGTTTATCTAACAAATCTTTTAACAAAAATGTATTTTTGTTTGACATCAGAGACTGCCCATCCTGCCCTGCAATAAGAGCAATGCATAGAATGGGTAGGTTAGTTGACATTTGGGAAATGAGGTGCTAGTCAGGATAACTAATGTAAATGTCAAGCAGCAATCATAGACATAAACGCCAAGACTCAACATAAAACTTCCACTGCCCTATGTGCCAATGGGTGGAAAAGGTAACAAGTAGGAAGCTGAGCCTGAATGTGAGCTTTCTTTTAATATTGCTTATAGTTCTTCTGTCCTTCCTATTAGTTATGCTTTAGAAGTGTGTTGCTCCCAATTTGAATTCGCCTCCTGAGGGTCATTACTGTCTAAGAACTAAATGTTCTTTGCCATTTTTTTTAAGACTTCAACAGCTCTTAATAATTCTCATCCTTTATTCCCTCCTAGACAGATGTGATTTTTATCAGACTTTTATGTTTTTTCCTTTATAAAATCTCATTTTGGTACCATCTGTTGTGGTTACCTTTCTTCTTTACCCATATGAGACTCTTCTTTCCTCTAAAAATGTGCTTTTGCTCTGTGCATTTTCTCTTTTATAGTATTTGGATAGTGATAATAGGCAGGCTAGAAAAAGAAGTTTTGTCAATGTGATATAACTATGACTACAGTGAACTAGCTTTGGGATGGCAATGAGCTGTAGGCAATGAGACATAACTTTCAAGGAAATTACCCTGTATTTGGAGAGGGGGTTGACTACTGTGTGGTGGCTAGATGTGAAATGGTCTCATCTAGCAGTCTTCAAAGGCAATTAAAGTTGAATACAGCAGATTGGCAATCTATTGAATCTGTAGAACTGCTGTATTTCCAATAAGAACAGCTGTGGATATAGATTTTGAAGTGTGAATACATATGGCTTATGGCTCTCATACACAGCACGCTCTATTTCAACATCCATTTTAGTTCCTCAAAAGTGTATTATACCAACCTACTTTAAGCATTTATGTAGAATAACCACTTATTCAATAACAAAAATAACACATCTAGTGCTATGTCTAAACTCAAATGATTTTTTTCTTGGCATGTTACATATAATATAGCCTACACTGCCATGCCTATAGCAACATAGCATGTTGAACGTTTTGACACACACACATGCATTAATGAGTTAAGCCATGGCGGCAGTCATAGAGAAAGAGGTTGTGTGAAATGCTGATTATCTCTATCAAAATGGGAGCTGCAGGAGCTGCACAGGGGGAGGTAGAGAGTTGTCTCATGGTGCTCTGGGGAATAAGAGCAATTAAAACCTCTCTCTGACAAATGTCAATCAACAGAGGAGCCTCAGTAAACACAAAATCATGCAGGAAATGAGACCTGAAATAGGCAATAAAGTGTCACTGCAACAGTCTGAAGGTAGACCCAGTGGTGCTGTGAGACTGTGGGAGTCTTATAATGTTACACAGGCAAACACAATGTAGTATGGGACCAACCATTTCTTTTTATAGAAAGGAGTATACATGTATTGGGGTTTTCTAATGGTAATTGTTTTCCAAAGCTCCAACACAATATTGTCTACTTGACCTCTATTTCCCACTATAGTCTATAGAATGATAGATAACCTGCTCCTGTGAAAAAAGTGACTAACACATTTTAGATAGTGAAAACACCTTCTACCTTTGGCCATATTGTAGGCAAGAAAAGACCCAGACATTTTTATTTTCTGGGAAGGAATCATAGTCTTAAGTACAAGAGATCATTTTCAAATATTCAATGTGTCCTCATTAAGGCAACTAAATATGGTATGAGTGATGATAACATAACCATATGATATAGGCCTACCAACCACCCCTTTCTGATAACAAATGAATAAGCCCTATGTATTGACAAAGCAGCAGCACCCTTGGAAGGATTCTAGACACCTGATCATCAATAAAAGCCAACAGGAAGATTACATTGAGGTAGATACTAAGATTGAGTAGATTTAATTTGTGTGATTAAATTCATTAAGTACATCAGCCAGTAGGGTAGATTAACCTAAAGACGACCATTTCTTTGCAGGTTTTCAATCAGGTGTTTGTAGTTGCTAATATCTCTGGAAGTTTTGAGTCTTTAGACTTTCAAAATACACTGAATGAAAGATAATAATTTGGGCTTTTGTGCCTGTTATATTTCGAAAATCCATTTATATATGTTATTTCTAGTTTACCACCCTTACTACAAAAATTCCATTTAGTTAAATTTCACCTTGAGACAACCACTTTGCACCTAGAGTTGACCATTAATATCCACCCTTTTAAAAAAGTCCTTTTGTTTAAGACATCAAATTAAGGATTAAACAAGTTCCTTAAATATATATATAATAAAATATTAATGTGTGTATTAGAACATCATCCAGGGAATTTTTGTATCCAATACTGTTCTAAATATGAATCTTTTGATGTAATGCTATATTATAAATGGTATCTATTTAATGAAATACATAAATAACTCAGTAAGGGGTGGTCTGCTCAAGGTGAAATTGTGGTCATCTCAAGGTGAAGTTGGCATGTTCTAGGAGATAAGTCATATACAGAACGTATATAACATTTCTGCACTTATCCTTATGCTATCATTTAGCAATGATATTCATCTATGTCTAGAGTCAGAATGTTGTATATGTGAGCACTTGTCATCTTCAAATTATTGAACCAAAGTTGGAGAATTCTGATGAAATGACCAGCTGGCCATGCTAAAAACCATTCAAACATGGGAACTTCAGTGTATTACCATACAATAACAATTACCTCATATATTCCAGGACATCATTCTATGGACACCTCTATTCCAATAATATTAGGGTTTAAGACTGATTCACTACATGTGAAAGTGGGAAAAGCAAGCTGACAGGTGGTCAACTCTAGGTATGTGGTCGTCTTTAGGTTAATCTATCCTCCTGGGTGTAGATTTACAGTGTGAGGTGAGTAAGGAAATAAGACTTGTCTTGAGGGTGATCATTATGACAGACAAGGTCATTCATATCAAGAATGAAATTAAGATGTAGTGTTTATCTGCCTGGTCCTTTGAGCACTAGTTGGTATGGTGGAGAACAGGAATAAAATTAATGAGGCAGCTGATGATGTTTCTCACCATATAAACACACATGCAAACTTCTCTGCTTAGGTTGTATTTGCCTCTTTATACTTCTTTGGTAGCTTCTAGCAGCATTAATTGCTTGGGTCATTCCTTCTACCACTACTACTTGACTATAACTACTATTACACATGCACTACCGACAGAGCTTAGTCTGAGTGACATAGAAATAGTACTACTGATAGAGGTTAGCCTAAGTGATATGGACCGAATGCTATACTACTAATGCTGCTAATAGATCCTAGTCTGATTGATGAGAACCTTTTTCTATAACACCAGTACTGCTAATAGAGCTCAGCCTGAGTGAAATAAACCTTTTCCTATACTATTACTACTACTACTACTAATACTACAGAGCTGAGCCTGAATTATATGGACCATTTGTTATACTACTATTACTAGTATATTGTTTCAGGAATTTTCCTTGATAAGACCGCCAATGATCAATAAATCTCTAATGTAAATATTAACAATCGTTCATATATGAGCATGATATCCAGTGAAAGGGCCTGTGTTTTTTCTACGTATATTTAAACACACCAATAAATTTGTAGACCTAAGAAAAGACAGCCCCCACCACATCTTACACCCACTAGGTATCCATTGGCGTAGTTGCTAGCGTTCCCTTATACTGTGTCACGCAACAGATGCCACTCATAGCATTGATAGGCCTCACACTAATTTAAGCCCCTGTCTAGAACAGCTCAAAATGTCCAGTATTTATCCTGCATAGCAAGCAATTAAAACTTAATCAATGTTAAGTAGTTCGGTGCTACATAGTTAACCCTTTGCGGGCCACAAGAAGCACCCTAATTCACGATCATGTCATCAAGATCGACCACAATTAATGTGCGTATTGTCATGATGCATTAATGTAAATCAACTAACTAGTATTGCATTAGTGCAATACATATGTGTTTATGCACCTCATTCATTTGGCATGATGTATACCAGCAGCCTTAGCAAGTATTTCACCAATGCAACATTCTTGCATTAAAGTAGCCTGAGTCTATAGTATGGTATGCAGTACTTAAAAGGTTGTGAAGCATGCTTCTCATATAATGAGGTATTTATTAAGGACAAGGCAGTTGTGAGGCTCTACAGACTTCCCTCTTATAAAAGCTGAGGACAGTACTATCTCAAATTCCATATCAGAGAATATTCGCCATGGCCTAAGAGGGGTTAAGATTGGGATGTGTGTGGCTACATCTGTGTCTTGGGCCATGTTAAAGGATGTGTCACACATTACTGATTGCATCATGAGTAGGCAAATGTTTATCCTTCTAACTTGTCCCAGCTTGTAAGTTAACTAAATTTATTCAAACTACCAAAAGATAGCACAAGCATTTGAGTGTGGTGGATTGGTGATCTTATAGAATACTACAGCCACATACTACATTTTGGCGTTTTAGTTCAGCAATTGGCATTATGTACATATCTGATGATAGAGATTTTGAGAATTACATTACCCGGTAACACTTATATATACAAAGACACCTATTTCAGCCTAAGAAGGCTGAAATATACAAGCAATCATCATTTCAGGGGCCCAACATTCAAAGAGAGAAAATTCCACTCTACATGGTTGAAGTAAAAATCAGTTCTGTATGCAGGCATCTATAGAACTACAGCCTTGCCAGCAGGGATGGAGTATGAGCAAGTTTAACCTTACTTTAAGCAATTTATGTTTAATTGCACAATTATTAGGATAAATTTGTATGAACGAATATTGCTGGTTGAGTGTTTATTGATATCAATACACTGTAAAGAAGATTCTTCATGATAACAGAACAACGCCTTTCTATCAAAATCAAATAGGGCTTCCCTAGCCCACTTAAAAGGGTCTATTTCTCCTCTTTTCTATCTCTCAGAATGTGTGGTGCACATATGCGTGGGCACCGACATATTCCTCTGTAAAATTGTGTAATATAGTTCTCGCCATGAATATGACCTTAGCTGTTGAAATGGCGTTAAACATCTATTACTCACTCACTCACCAAATCAAATCGTTTGCAATTTTCACATTGGAGATGAATGAGAAGAACTCAGGCCAAATAATGCATTAATCTAAAACCATCTCTAAGTTCCTTAATTGCCCCATACCTCTTGATCATTTTTGATGAAATTCTTTCGTAATTCCATTGCTTTGGGCCAGGTGAACGATTCAGCAACCCATCCAATAATGCCCCATTGTAGCAAATAGTTCCTTGTTGTTGCATCAGATCAAGTGGCACTTTCACTAGATGCACTATCTGTGTCATTATCCCCTGGGAAAAATGTGTTATAAAAGTCATATAACTAAGAATAACTACACCCAAGTCACTTCCAATGAGGTAGTATCATATCATGTCATGTCACTCTGTATAACTGCAGCATCGCCCACTACACTCTGATATAAAACCCCAATTTAACTCACTTCTGAAAGCAGTTAAAACTCATTCAGATCCACTGCTATTGCGGCAGTTTTCATCAGTCTAAAATTAATGCCATAAAACTTTGTTGCCGGATGTCATGAAATAATCCCTTCTAAAAGTAATAACAGTCCGTCACTATGGCATGGTGAGGAATGATGATGAAAGAGAGGTAAATGAAGTTGCCAGGAAGGTTTGAGAGAAGTTGGGAGAAATAAAGCTTTGGGTATAATGGGTTAAATGCTGGAAGTCGCCATAAGGCTTCATAGTAGCTGTTTAACTTTGGTGTATTGGGTGAGAGACGGAGCATGAGGTGTAATTTTGTTTTTTTTATTAGACTTTGTCATTATTGTCACGTGAGTGATTATCTATGACTGCATACAATACTGGTATATTGTCATCTATATCGCTTGGCATAAACACTAGGAAAACAAGGTTAGAAGCGATGTTATGCAGTTGTATCATATTAGAGAAAAAAACAAAAGGTTTAAGGACAATGTTTTTATGGACAAGACCATACCTTGCCAAGGGTAGGTTTTGATTCATGGTAAGATGAAGTTAAATTGAGGTGAAGGATGAGGGACAATACAATTTGCCTAGGTTGCCTGAGGAGGCAAAGGAGGAGAGAATACATCAGGGGAGAAGTGGTATCCACTTTATATGTACATAATAGACACAGAGATAGGATGTAGGAGGACAGGATGCTTAACATACGTTCATGAGAAAGTGAGCTTTTGTAGTTATAAATGAGAGTGAGTCTAAACCAGTTTAAACTCAACAACTGGAGGGGGGGTATCAAGGGCTGTTAAGTTGAATTTGGATTTAAATTCAGTAAGATCTGCTGCAGTTTGGACGTCCGCTTTAATTCTGTTCCAAAGGGAGATAGTTCTGTATATGGGACTTCGCATGTATTTCTCAAGCCTGGGATGTCTCTCCTCAAACTTGACCGTCCGGTCTCCCCTAGTCCTGGGGTTCCCAGTTGGTCTTAGCTCAAGCTTTTGAGAGAGTTTGCACATGTGTATGGCGAGTTGCTCATTTCTTCTGTCAGCAAGTATTTCATCTGTGGGAGTTCTCTGATTGTATGCTTTTAAACAAATTTTTAAGGCCCTGTTTTGCAACTGTTGTAGCTTAAGAATATGTTGCTGTGTAGCACCTTCTAGCACAAAGCTACAATAATCAAAATAAGGTAGTATTGTCTGCTTATATATGGCTATGGCAGCTGACTGAGACTAATTTATTTGTAATTCTCTTTCTAGTGACTTTCAGATGCTCATGTAAGGTCAGGTCGTTATCTATCTATATGCTCAAGTACTTGTAGCAGTTGGGTGTCGCTAAGGTGGTGCTACCCATGGTAATTGGGATCTCTTTGGCCTTCGCAACTTGAGCCTTATGGCCATACCAAACCACTTGGGGTTTCTTGGCATTTATAGTGAGCCCATGCTCAGTGCACCATTTACCTACTCTATTCAAATTAGCCTGCATGTTCTCTGCTGCTAGTGCCTGTTCTTTGTTTTTAGCCAACAAGATGATATGGTCAGCATATATAACAAGATATCAGTGTCAACAACTGTTGTAACTTGGTTGATATATAAAGAGCAAGGGGCCTAGGATTGAGCCCTGGGGGACACCATTTTTAACCTGAAGTTTGCTAGATGTCGCAGAGTTAAGGAAGGTCTCTTGCTTCCTGTGGCCCAGGTAGCTGGCTAGTCATTTCAGCATTATACCGCCTATACCCAGGCTTACAAGTTTTTTAATTAACGGGGTGTGATGAATAGAATCGAACACGCATATCTTTGCAGTGAGTGTAGTTCTGACATATGGTCCCAGCCATATTTCTAATGGTTTGGATGATTGAAAATTTTCCTTAAGGGAAATGGCTAGAATAAGTACATCTAGATTATTTGGTACATTCCAAATATCCTACCCAACTGCCTCTGTGGCACTTGTTGTACACAAGAGGTCTGGAGTTCAAATCCCTATTCAACTCTTTCAGAATTTTGCATATTTCATTTCTCATAATTTCAATAGAGCACAGGAGACCCCTGGTGTCCAAAGGGTGAACTGAAAATCCCCGCCAGCCACCTTAAAAGTAAGTGGTATATATATATATATATATATATATATATATATATATATATATATATATATACAAATGGTATGAGAGATAAGCATCGAATGAACAGAATGAAGGAAACAAACACAGCCATTTTTCACTGGTTTTAATATCACCTTGGTGGATTCCAAGCAAGACTTAGCATTAGGTCTAAATGTTATATGTGTAGCCTGCTATGATATTTGGACTCACATCCCTGTGTAATCTAAATGCTAATTCTCTGATTAAGGTGTTGTGATTACCTAGTGTTTAAACAAGAAGACGTATGCATATCCCGATTTTACACCCATTGATCTAGGTAGCAGGATCTATAGATATATGCTAAGTAGGGTTCTACAATGTGTACAGGCCAAGTCTTTAAATTTTCCATCCAAATTAGTCAGTGAATTTTGTTTCATAGGATACTACCCCTGCACATAGGAACTATGACTGTACATATCTTAGCCCATGCTGGCCTATGCGTGCTAGCTACTTAAATTACATCAAGCCAGGTAAATCATTTGAATGTCATAGATGTACCCCGGGGAGGTATTTCCCAAATATGTTTATCAATTCCTTTGAGAAATAACCTCCTTGGCCCTATCCATATATTTAATATAGATATAAAAAATTGCGAATATAGATGTCTACTTGCCCTTGCAAAAATACTGGAATTGTGCACAGATTGAGGCATTACATGGTGCCAACCTCGCATAATTTGCAAATTGTGGAGCACAAAGTGCTGGCATTGCGCAGATTGGTGAATCACATGGTACAGCTACACTTCCTTAATCTCATCATTCCTGGTTAATACTCGTCTCATGGGGGAAACAAAAGATAAGACAGCTGTAGATAAGACAGGCAAGTGCAGCCTGGGCTGAATGCCAATTGACATAGATCTAGAGCCTATTTCTACACATACTACTACTGCACACTTTCTGGTATGGTCCCCCTGTGTGTGGTTACTGCCTCCCAGTGGACTTACGGACCTCATCATCAACTACTGTGGACATTATTTAAGCTGTGCCAAACTGTCCAGAGGAATAGCAAGCAGGCCTTTAACTATTTCAACTTTTACTTTTTCTCGAATAGAATCTGGCAACTTTTCTGAGAATTGACGATTCGCCATTGCAGAACCAAAATATGCATTAAGGCCTAGATACTATAGTTAACACCCTAACATGGATACATGGCATAAGCAGGAGAAAGCCCCTCTGTGACCCTCTTAGTCTCCACAATTTATCCTCCTTATTAAATTCTGGTAACCCTTTAAGTAATGCATCAGCACTAAGTTGTCTGGATATTAAAACAAGCCCAGGGGGTATTTTCCTATATTTGCTATATGTTAGGAGAGGGATTACTAATGAGCTTAGTGTACAGCAACCAGATCTATTACAAGTTATCTATATGTCATTGATGCTGTGGTGCCTCATGTGAGTATATGTCAGGCAGACCTAGATGGGAGTATACAGTAGGTCTCTGTGAGTGCTGTCTATGTTACTGTAAGTGGGGTGTCTGATATGAGTAGTACATGGCAGGGAGACTTTGCCTCAGGCCCTACCACCACTATTTTATGTACACATGGTACACTACAGCAGGCAATAATTACACAAGGCAGCAGCCACCTCCCCCAGCCTACACCCCTTAATTCCTACCTTCATTAACCCTAGATGCCACAGGATCATCTGCCCTTTAACTGGCATAGTCTATTTTTAATTTTACTAAAATAACTTCCACACACTTTGTTACATGATAAAGGATACTTTGTTGGAGGAACCCTATACTTTAATATCATGTTCAATACAATATGGTACTGAGGGCCCAGCGCAAGGCATTTTATTTCCAATGTATGGAATTATGGCAAGCACACCAAAAAGAAAAAAAAATAATTTGGGTATATATATATGTGAAGATTCCTTCAAATAATTTGGAAAATTAGAGTGAATGGAGTAGCTACCCATGAAAGAATGGTTTATGTGGACATTCTCGGTCATTTTTGACAAAGACAATTGTTGTAAGAAATTAGTGCACAAAAAAAGTATTAACAGGCCTAAAAAATGTTTGCCTAGTTGTAAAGAGGTCAAATTGACTGCAGAATCAGAAAATTTGTTTTTCTCAAATGTAATTTTGAAATTGTTCAAGACTTACCTGTAAGTTGAGGTATAATTAAAATTATACCGAGGGAACCTAGTGGTTCAGGGAATATACGTATAAAAAAAGGTACTTACCAGATAATTCTGATGCTGTAGGCCCAGGACCAACTGTTGTTTACCACGTGAATCCTGTAACTGACTGCGCATGCACGACTCCACCTCTCGTAGGTTTCAGGAAATGCTGAGGGATAACTAAAAATAAGATATGTGCACTTACTAATGGATGTGCACTCATTGTATTAATTATGTTCTATGAATCTGGATTTTAGTTTGCGATGGGTTGACCCATACAGCCTATAGCTGAGTACCATAGTGACTCGTATAAGGGCTTAGGGGTTTATCCCACTATAATCCTAATGCTTACAAGAGACAGGCACTAATTTGAATACTGTTTTTAGTGTTTAATAGATTAATTTCAATACCCCTATAACCCGAGTGCATATATTCAAGATCAGCACTTATTTGAGACCAAGGTGCTTAAATAGGCCATTGAAAAAGTATGATTCTCAGTGTCTATGACATGGTGAACCTGTTGTCTGATTATGTTTTGTAATACAAACCCCTGGTATTGATCTCTTCAATTGTCCTAGAGCAGTCACCCAAATCTACACCATACCCCCTGCACTAGATGTGAGGCCACATCAGATCCATTTAAATTCAGAGACATGCCACATCCCAGCCAAACACAATCCCCCATGTTCCTGATTTGCCTTGTTTATTGGATTGAATTGATCGCATTAGAAGGACTCCTCCCCCTCAGCTGCTTCTGCTCACCCTAAGCATGAGCTGCTCCCCCACTTCTCACTTCATCATGAGCAGCTTCCATTCCATCCAGTGATACATCAGTTCTTCATTATTCATGCCGCTCCTTCATTGTGGATCAATTCTGAATAGCACTCTGAAGGGCTACATTCTAGACCAATCAAACAATTTTCTCCATTTACTTCTGATTTCCTAGGGGTCAACAGGTACCCACAGTGACAGGTCTTATGTCATCAGTACCAGGTTCAGTAATATATGTTCCCACAAGATGATAGAATTGACCCCTATAGGGTCAGCATGATGCATGGATTATAATTATATCAAAGTGAGTGACCGCGGATTAAAATAGTAAAGATTTGTCAGTAAGGGGAGTCATGGGTATACCTTTAACCCTGTTGATCCACCCGACATGTGGTCCTTTCAAGAGGAGCTAACAAAGTCATCTTAAGCTGCTCATGTCAGTAAATAGATCCTCTTCTCCTGGTGAACTCTTACTTATTTTGCCAGAACCTATTGTGTTATCATAATAAGGCACTACTTGTACACAAGGAATGGAGGAAATTGTAGGTTCTCCTTTTCAATAGGCAAGAATACTATTTCATATGAAATAGTATTAAACTGCCAAAACTCAGGCTGCAGCTGCAGCTTATAGCATCTGATTCCATTCAGGGTGAATCTCATTCATGCAAGGTGCCCAAAAATGCAAGGTATAATGGTAATATTGGGATGTAGGCAAGTATAAAGTTGCTTACAGCAAAAATTAAGGAGCTTTTAGTTCAATAAATCAAAACAAAACCTAGTTTTTTTAACAACATGATTGTATTTCAGCAAATCTCAGTACAACATTCAGGTTTTGTATTGTTGATCAAACATTGTAAAATTCAAATATAACCAAATATCTAGTGCAAAAGCATGCATTAAAATGCCACATCAGTCCATCACACAGCTTTCTTCATAAAGAGGCAAGTAATGTTCTTTAATGGCAGAAATAATTGGATTCATGATTTGTATTCATATTTGCATATTTATGGTTTGTGATAAATTTCATTAGTGGTGAGAGAACACCTGGGGACCATTCAGGCATCAAGTAATAATATGCACAAAGAAAACATGACAGGAGAAGAGACCATAGCTCCAAATAATGATGTATAGATTAGGGGAAGTGTTCGCCTTGATGTATATAAGAGCCAAGCAGTCCTTAAAGTGAAGCTAGAGTTCATGTCTGATGAAAGGAAGAAAGTTACTGCAAAAACGAGAGACGAAAAGGAATTAAAATATTTAAAAACAGGAGGAAATTAAGTAACCAAAGGTCTTTGCAATTAGTATCTATGCTTCACATAGTCACTGATATGCCTTGTTTTTTAGCTGTGAATTCCCCATTTTTATAAGTCTGGCTGGAGACATTGATTTACTCAGTTCTGTGGGGAATCCTTGATGCAGGATGCTCATTTATACCCCTGGCGTGTAATTTGTCTCTGTAAGTACATCCTTGAGGCAATTAGGGAATGAGATCACGAGGCCTTTTCTTAAGGCAATACGATCGCTCACAGCACTACGACTGCAAAAGGCCAATGCTATGCCTATGGGAAAGTTGGTACGACTAGGAGGGTGCAGTCTTAGCCTGTTAAGAAATAGCCTCCAGAGCAAAGTTACACTGTGGGGCACACATAGTAGGTGATCTAAGCCATTTATAAGCACACAACATGTTATTTCACTATGAATGAATTCCGTTTTAGTTAGTTACTCACGAGCATGATGGTCTAGTGCAACACATTTATCAAGGCAGTTACCAGTAACAACTGCATCTGTGCATTTAGACATAAAAAGACAGCTGTCTCAGAGTGAATGTGCTGTTTTAAGGTTTAGAAAACAGCTGTAAGCCCTGCAGGCACAAGCTGCCATAGCAGTCTGTGGGTTACTTAGGCCTAAAAAAGGAATTGTTGTGTTCAGGTAATGCTACCTCCCCTAATTTTTTTGGCCCTACCCTAACTTTTGTATGGGCATTTCAGGGCAAAATCTTATATTTTGGCACTTATCAAGGTAAGGAAGTTTTTTTTCACAATCTCATGGATCAAATTCATACGTGTTAGCGCCTCTTAAAAAAAATTTAAAAAAATCACTACCTACCTACCCTAATTTTTTTCGACCCTGTTATATGAACACACAATCTTTTTTTAGGCCTTATGAGGCAGCTGCAGCAGATCAAATAAATACTACACATAAGACCTGGTTAGAGATCTCTATCAGTCCTGCCATAATAATATTCATTCCATCTAAGTAGCCAAGGAAATTGAAGGTTGAGTAGATTTTATGAGTTTATGAATGTACATATCACAATCTTGATATATGGGTAATATCATGAGGCAGGTATCATTAACCTTCAAGTGAATGTTGCAGAAAAGCAACAAATTGGAAGGCCTAATTGATTGTCAGAGTTATCAAGAGACATGTTATATGGCTTGATTCCTCCATTTGTCCTACATCAATAATCAAGATTCAATATAGCTAATAACATTAATGCATAAACACTACTGTTTTATACTACTACAAAAATCAGCAGTAAAACTAAAGTAAAACACAACTAATTCAACATAATGGATGCCACAGCGACGGGACCGACAATTCCTGTGGTTCTTCCATTCTGCATCCATTCTTAACTCCCCCCATCAATTCAATTAATTGAGATGTTTTCCCAGTAGGCTCTGGTTCTGACATTGCACTCATCCCTGTCTGCATCAGTCTTACAGGAGGTCTTAGCCCTTCATGCAGGAAATACCCCTGACATTGCCAAGTCCTTCTAGTTTACCCAAACCTTGAAGATCTGACAGCTAAATCACCATTTTCTACCCCAACTAGCATTTATATGTCGGCTTCCAGCCTGAGTGGACCCCACCCTAGACCTTCCAATATCATGCTACATTGCCGCTCTGAATTATACTAGATAAATTTAACACATATTGATCACAACATACCCTATGTGCACTGCAACAGTTCTATATAAGGGTATGTAGGTGGGTAACCTATAGTGATTTCTCTTTCTTTTGCTTTACAGCTTCTGGGATCTGCTGAGACATCAGATGCTAGTTATGAGCAGTACATAAGGAAAAGGGAGCAAGCAGACAGAGTGGGAGGATGAATACAATTGGGGCATTTGTCAATCGGTGAGGGCAGTCTGCAACACATATGACCATTTTAGCACCATCGTAGTTTTAAACACTAAATCAACACTACTTATCTTCCTTTGCAAATTGGCCTTATCCCTCCTTCTATAAACCCTTAATTATGCTATCCTTCAAAGCCATTCCTTAAAGGAGAAAGCATTTTATTGTCTTGTCTTGTGAACATTTTGAATTTATGAACCATAACTAGAGAGTAAACTGCTATGGCTCCTGATAAATAACATAGTCCGACAGCAATACTCCAATGATAAGCTGTTTGGAAATAACCTACTGGCCATACAGCTAGGCACTTCCCCCATGTACTGCACCCTTACCAACAACTCTCTCTATTACAAGGGGAAATTGTCTTAGATCGACGAGGCATTTGTGTCATAACCTTAGTTTTGGGTAGATAAGCCATCAAATGTGTTCCATGAATAGTGCATAATGTAGGATGTATCTCTGTAGGGTACATTACTGAATGTCTGAATGGTCCGCATGTGTTTTCTCACCAGAAATGAATATTGCTACAAAACATAATTATCACAATGAATCATGAAAATGTTTTGTTTCTGGATGGGGGACATATAACTCACCTACTCATGAGAATAGGGTCACATATATCAGAAATTCAATTATGATGATTTTAGGTATGTCAATAGTTTGGAACCCAAAATCAGATTTAAGACCTGGAGGTTAATTCAAAAGGCTCTGCCATCGCTACCTATGTGATGTCAGTGTAGGCACATCTCTCACCATCTCAGTAGACCTAGTGTTACTACAATAAAATAGCTAGTGGCGTTAGGCCAGTTACTAATAGGAAGTACTATGCAGTGCTTCACTATTCCACTTCCAGTACTAAAACCACCCCTTATTTTATACTGAAAAACAATAGTGGTTTCCCCTGAGTTCAAGAGCACCTGTGTGCGGGACATTCCTTGTCACAAAAGTGAATGCACCTGCTGAGAGTCCTTGTGGGCTATTGAGGCTACTCATGAGTTAAGAGCACTTGAATGTATTTTCTCATAGTCCTTGAGGGCTCTTGAGTCTACTCATGCATTAAGTGCATAGTAACATCATGCTTCCCTTCTCTCTCTTAGTAAATCATGACATGTACTGGGATAAGGGACCTAAATGCATCCTTCACTAAGGGCCTTTTTCGCAGATCCCATCACAGTTGGTGCAGGGGGGGGGGGGGCACTGTACTTCTAAACTACAAGCTATAATTTGATCGTACAGAAACAGGTGACTTACCAGTTCCTAGGCCCAATGTGACTGACCAAAAGCTCTCATGCACCTCTTGTTCTCCCTTCAGACCTCCTTGAGAAGAACCCTTCTAAATATAGTCTTCTTATTGTTTATTAAATTCTGTTTGTACATATTATACTTGTAATGTTTCTCATCGCCATTTTATGTAAATTGTTCTCCATTAGTGCTTATGTGTTCCAGAAAAGACATGTAACAAGATGAGAAGTAAGGTATCACCCATTTATTGGCATAACTGCACCACAAGTATTGTACCTGTGATTTGTCAATAAAAACGTTTTCAACCTTAAAAAAAATATATATACATGGGTGACGCACTTGAAGACATTTCAGAGTCAAGTGCACCAGACAGGGTATATATAATTAGCAGAACCCCAGTGTAGCCACTCTTTCTTGAGAGAACAAGTTTTTTCCACTGTTACTTTTTACCTTCCACTGCTATTCTTTCTCTGTGGACCTGTTAGCTGCTTGGAATAGTGAAAGCAGGGCTGAGACTCACAGCACTCACTAAAAAGTAGTTGGCTATTAGAAAGGAAGGCAGGCCTATCTTACCATAGCAGTAAAGAACAAGGAAGGGAAATCACTAACATCTCATAGGTAGCGATGGCAGAGCCTTTTGAATTAACCTCCTGCAGTTATTCAGATACAACACATACCATGAATATTTACAGTACCATGGATATTTCTTCTTCCAGATCCACAGCTCTATCCTCCTTAATGCCATTTACCAATTGACGCAGTCTCACAGCACAACAGTCTTATAATTGATCCTGTTCGTGAAGAAGTAATGTATGGGCAAACAGGCACCAAATTGCTTGTATCATAGGATATCTAACGAGGGGCTGTAGGCCCCAAGTTTGATGTCCTATGATGTAAGCAATGAGTGCATCAGTGTGGAAAATTTGAGCCATGATAAAAGGGTAATTTTTTGTATTGTTTTTTTTTTTATGTGTAGGCAAGTTAAAAGGGAAGTGATGTACTGCTTACCATTTCCAATCCAATCTAGACATGTGCCAATAATGGAGCAAATATAACAAGCATCCCAAAGTGATACTAAATTTACAAAGTCTGAGTACTAAACCCGTCAAATGCACAGTGGACAGGGTTTTTATTGAGGTTTTTTTTTTCAGCTGGTCATATTCCTAAGATCACCAAATTGGTTCCATTCCACAGTCATAAATATCATGCCTGGAATTGGGTCTTGGGTATTGAAGTATATTCCGAGGAAATTACCCTGACCCTTCTGTGTCCCCTATTCCCACTGTCTGGCAATGCTTCTGAGGATATGGCCAGCTGCCTCTTGGCATTGCTTTTGTGCCATCCAAGGCACCATTTTATTAGCTACCATGCCCTTGACCTCCGTGTCGCAGCCAGAGCTATATTCCCATCTTCCTAGCACTCCCCTTCATATCCTAAATGCACATTGTAAAAAAAAACTGTTAAATCCACCAGGGATCATCATAAAAGTGAACATCGAACCACCATAATTGGATTGTAGTGAACAAGTACAGTTTTGACAAGAGGCCCAAGGTAGCGATACAGTGATACAAGGAACTTCTGTGGAAATTACAAAAGACGTCTTGCAACTTTGGGACAAGGAGTTCTCCCTTATTTTGATGAAATCTTACCTTCTACCATTGCCTCCTTCCACCTCAATTTGAATTCCGGCCTACATAGAAATTATTGCTTGTCTCTCTGTCCATCTTTATACCTCAATGAAAACCCTAGCTGCACTTTATATTAGTGTTTAAAAGTTTGGCTGTGCCTTTTAGGCAAGGTAATTGTACATTTAACT
Source organism: Acholoe squamosa (assembly GCA_949317995.1). Lineage (NCBI taxonomy): Eukaryota > Metazoa > Annelida > Polychaeta > Phyllodocida > Polynoidae > Acholoe > Acholoe squamosa. Next base: position 68,051,104 of record OX439043.1, read on the forward strand.
ACACTGAGAAAATATTGTTACTCACTTGGGTCTAGATCCAGACTAAGGCAATGTCTCCAAAATAAGTATGGTTTGAGACTCAGCCTGATCCTTGGATGAAAATCTGGCTTTGCCTGAGTATCATCCAAGGGTCAGGCTGAGTCTCAAGCCATACTCATTTTGGCGACATTGCCTGAGTCTGGATTTAGACTCAAGTGAGTAACAATATTTTCTCAGTGATACTATAAAACCTATGATAACCAATCCCTAGTGGAACAATCACAATATACAAAGTCCTTGAATACAGACAGTATCTGATTTTGGATTTAGCATCATATCATAAGGTGTTTCGGCGTTTTTCATTATTTTTACTTCAACATGCATAGCTCCTGCTGTAGGGAATAAGATTGCACTGCCTCTACAATGCTGAGTACAGACTGAGTATGTAAAATGTGGATTATATTAAGGTTGTAAAAACCAAATAGTATGTTATAATGTGATACTAGCTTGGCCTGGCACTATGATTGATACTGTCCATTATACAAATAAGTCCCAGAGCTTTACATGGATTACTAGTAAATGTGCGGGCCGTATCACATCTTGACTTATATTATGGCAAATGGCCTTAGCTTTTACATCATCCATTTCATGTAAATCCCTCACTGTCTGGTGTGAGTTCTAGCCCTGGTGCGATGATAAGCTTAGGTGGAGGAAAGATCCCCTTCTGCCAAATTTTTCTCATAAACTTTCCATATGGTGAAGTGATGTCATTTTTTTTGTATTACCTTCTGGTAGATTAGGGGATGTATTGATGAATAATTATCAAAGGAACTTCTCTCGCCCTTGGATTGTGATTAGCATCAAAGTTAGATAAAAAGTGATACACAAGGTTCAAAGAAAGGCAATTGATTATCAGCTTAGATGCTTAATTGCCTTTTCTCCTTGAGCCAGAGGGCTTCCTTTTTTCAACTGGTTGTTTGATCACCTATAGATGCATAGTTTATACCGAACCTTGATGCTGCTGTCATACTAGATTATCTCTTATAATTATTGGCTCGTCACTGATCTAAAACAGAAAAAGGAAAATTGGTCAGTTTCATATTGAATGGCACTAGGCCTGGCTGCTTGAAACGGTGATGCTCTAAAATGGTTTAGATCCTTACGGCTCAGTTGAATGCTAAGTCCTTGTACGTCTGTGTGTTTTGGGGGACATCTTTATATAATGCTTATGATAAGATGGTTTAGAAATAATATTAATTCTAAACCATCTTATCTTAGGCATTATTAGCAGTCTGGTCAGTGCATGTTCATCACCTAAATGTAGCACTTGAAGGCAAGGGTGCAGGGCATTTCTCAATACTGCCAAATGGCATCTCTTGGTTGGAATGATTCATGGATGCACTCATTCACCATTTGAAGGGCCTGTATAAAGCAATTGCTAACCATACATAACAATAGCAGTGTAGCTGTCCTTGCGCCATTTGCCTAGGCCTACATTGTTTATCCTCTTAATGCCCATTGTATCTCATCCTACACATGACAGTTATCTAATTTGTCCTAATAACAGCATCAGCCATAATGTCCCTCTCCTAGAGTGCTCAATTCAACAGTCCATTTTGTCACAACAACATAAATACATGCCTTTCGTCGCTCCATTTTATTTTCCTTTCAGCCTTCCTGATTTGGCTTTTTATTCGGTATTTCAACAGCTTTTCCCTTATGCTCCTGTGTTTAGCCTTTTATGATAATCACCCTTCCTTTGGCACCAGGTGGTCGGTTCGGAAAAGCTTTCTCTTGTAACAATTGTTTTCTTGGAGCGATCTGATGATCAACATTTGATCAGGTGCTCTTAAATAGAGCTTTACTTTTCCTCCTTTATAACCTCCTTCCACACATGGCAATGATCTAACGTATCCTAATAACATCATTAGCCATAACCTGCCTCTCTTTAGACAAGGCTCTTAAGTACATTAAACAAAAGAAAATTACCTAGAATTAATTTGGTGCTTTTCGACATTCTATCAATGGGTCTACTTACTAGCACTGCATTGATCTTATATAGCATGAAAGTTATTTGGAGGAGCATCACACCCCTTTAAATACAAGGAAAATGTGCCAAGAACCATAGATAGAAGTTGCCACTCCTATCCGTGGTCTAGGCCACATTTTTCTTGACCTCTCAAGGGTGGAACGGGGGGGGGGCAGATGTGGTCCCTATGTCACCTGTTTTTAAGAAAATGCCATGTCATGTGAAGATACCATGTGGCACCTTTAAGGTTTACATTTTTCTTTGTAGGCCTTAGTAGGCCTTTCTAAAGTTGACCATCATAATTTTGCATGATAGATATATGTTTTAAATTCCTTCTCTGTCCCTACTCTGCTAAAGAGAGACTAAATCCCCCCAGCCCCCCCCCCCCGAAAAAAAAACACCTCAGGAGGGATCAAAGATTGTTATGCCCCCCCCCACCCCCTTGACAAATGACAACTGGCTAACCTGTCACCTGAACATATAGGCCTACACAGTAGGCCTACATGCCGACTCTCATGACAGTCCCCTAGTGATATCACCATGGCAATGAGAGGGTAGCAATGTGGGTCGACATCTTCGCCACAATGGTGCTGGGAACAGACTAGCCACCTGTGCTAGGCTTATGGCCTCCCTCTTATGTAGCATATAAGAATAACTTAACGCATGGTGGTTACCATCCACAGTCTATAGTAGTTTCATGTAGATATATGGCATAGGGCCTAATCTAGGAGCCTGATAGGCCTAAGCTAAAGAATGATCATAGCCCTATGGTGGAGGGGATTGCTGGTTGGTGCATATTTTTTCCCACTAGCCTGCCCTCCCTCTTTTTTTCTTTTGGAAAAATGGGTAGGTGAATCCCACATTATCTCTACATATGGGTAACAAACATCACTTGGGCCTTGGCCTACCATTTGGTGTACGTTTTGGGGTCAAAACATCCGATGTGTTTCAATCTTCAGGCCTACACAGAGATTTGAATCTTGTCCCGGTTGACACTTTTCCAAAACTCATTAGATTCAGGCTGAGACTGGAGCCTTTAGTCTCAGCTAATCTCCTTTGTGTCGGCATCTGGGCACTGGGACTGCATCAGACATTCACGGGCGCACTAGACTGTGACGCCTCTTTACCATGGAGATATCGTCATAGAGGTATAATGGCAACCTTCTGAGCCCCATGCTGTGATGTCACCTTGTGACATAATACGCAGTGCCATGGCATAACAGTGTGACATCGCTTACACAATGACGGAAACCGAAAACATTATAGGAGTTGCCGAAGATGTTGCTACACAATTTCGTCGGGCGTTATGTGCCCAGCAACTCCTAAAAAAGTTGGATCCCTCACTGTAATGCCATTACAGCCCGGCAGATCTAGTGGTAACTAATGATTGCGCTGGTGCAACTGCCCTATAAAACCCTTTATAATTACTACATTATGTGCTGATCATACAGATTAGTGATAATGTATTACCTACAATCATCGACTTTAATTTTAAGAGTTTCAAATTGTTGCGGCTGTGTTCAGTCATACCATCATGAGAAATAGTTTCCAGGGAAAAGGTTTATGCATCATGGGAACAAAGGACAGAAATGGTTTAATGTATCTATTTCCTATTTATTGCAGATAGACTGTGGTCAGAATTAACGAGAAAGGAAATAGAACCCTCTGCTTCTAGCATGAGGCACTGAGCTCATTTGCAATGCTATCGCTATGGCACTGATCCCGACGCCAGGGGCACTTGATTTCTGTTCACAGGGCAGTTGCTTCAGTTACCATTATGTCATTTTTCTGCCATTATTGCACTTTTATGGATGGAATAAGCAGCTGGCATCATTCCATTACCTTTCAAGACACATATCATGGCAGAATGGGCAATATGTCATTCTGTCAGCATTTCATCACCTATCTGTCCAAAATGCCACAGAATGATGACGGGAAGGTGAATGATGGAATGACTGACAGCAGTAGATTTAGCCTTTGAGCTGGGTATTCTACTTCAAGGGTTGTGTGTAGTATGACCGACAGACATCATATTTTACACAATATGATCATCGGATTATTGTTGGTATATGAACTTGCGAAACACCCCTTTTATCTATAAATACCATTGGAATAACCCCTTAGGGATATATAGTCCATTAATGCAGCATGCTTATCAGTCATTCTAATGGATGAATGCAGCCCTCACAAGAAATATGTACTATCCAATGTGTTTTAATTGATGAGAATGATGCATTAATTAATATGTTCTGGGAGTAGACAGCTGCTCAGCTTGGATGCATCATACAAACACAGAAACTAATAACTCATAAAGAGATACACCTAATATGAAGGCGGTATTGGTACTGTAGCTTAAGTTTTATGTTATGGCAATAGAAGCCTCCTGACTGATGGAGCTAATTGAACATGCACACTGCAGTGATGTGTTATAATTACTGCAGCTTCTATTGGGGCTAGAGGCAGCAGAGGGGGAATATGGTTATCTACAACATGTTCCAGATTCTGACCATCTGGAGGCCATTTCTTTACAGGCTATGACTGCTCGTAGTGGGAACCCGCAGATTAGTCCCAATACAGACCAATAGTATTGGTCATGTAGTACATGCAGCACTATGGCTGCCCTACCAAATGCTAATTGTTTGCTACATAAGGCCTGACCATACAGAGCAGTCGTAGGGGTTTACCTACGATCACTGGAACAAACATTTAGGTTTTGAAATTGTAGTGGTTGTATGCAGTCATACTGCCTTGAGAAATGGTCTCCTGAGCCATACAGTGAAACCCACATACCTTACAGGTGCTCATTAATGCTTCTGGAGCTACTCAGTGCTTAATACATTTAGGCCACAGGGTGAGCACCAATAATGTCCTTAGAAAATAAGTTGCGTTCCAACAAGAGGGGGAGTACACAATTTTTGTGGTTTTGTATAGTTAATGACCCTAGGAATCATATATCAAAAGTTTTCCGCTCACCTCCCTGCAGTTTTTGTGTAGGTCAAGGTCTAAGGTCGAGAATTTCCTTCTTTATTCTTATGTAAAGCTGTAAAACCCAGTAATTAAGTGTATGTTCTCTGTGGGCTAGGCTAAAAGGCTAGAGGAGTGTATTATGGTTTAGTCTAAACCAGAGAATCATACTGATTTCAAATATAATTGATATATATTGGTGTGAGTATAATAGAAGTACCCGAAAAATGGGGTTTAAAAATAAAATATATTATTGAAAAATATATCAAAATATCAAAAATCAGTAAAACATGAAATAAACCCTCAATAATCCACTTAACACTTAAACACTTAAACCTACTAGGATGCATTTTCAAGTCTCAAAATCTGAAATCAATATTGAATGTCTGTGTGAATACAGATGTGTGGTCAGAATGATTTAACCAGATAGCATCACAGATAATATTGTAATATCCAATTTGTGATGGGTAGAGGGGCTTAAAAAAATCATATACGTAGGCTGGTAAGTATTTAATCAGCTTGCAATAATTAGATTGTTAGGCCATGACCTATATCTAATTAGGTCAAAGGGCACAAGAACCATATTTGCCAATATCTCTGGTTCTAGGAGAACTTTCTACACAATTTTAAGTTCTAAATACGAGTTTCTGGCTACCTAGATGGCATGAGTATAATTATAATAGACCTGAGACAGGTCTATAACCAGGTCCTAAGTACAGTAGCTATATAATCCGCAGCAGCTGCCTTCTAAGTAACCCACAGACTGCTATGACAGCTTGTATAGAGATCTTCAGGGCTTACAGCTGTTCTCCAAACCTTTAAGCAGCACATTTTCTTTGAGACAGGTGTTTTTTTATGTCTAAATGCACAGATTCAGTTGTTACTGGTAACATTTTGGCTCTGGTGAAAAACTTACTAGAACCTAATCCATTATCACCATAGCGCATAGATGATTAAAAGGCTGTGTGCTCTATAAATGGCTTAGATCACCCAATATATATTATATATGTATATATATATATATATATATATATATATACATATTATATATATATATATATATATATATATATATATATATATATATATATACATATATATATATATATATCATATATCTGTGTTTGTGTGTGTGCCTCATAGTGTTACTTTGCTCTGATCTCATTCCTTAATTGCCTCAAGCATGCACTCACAGAGACAAATTACACACCAGTGGTAGAGATGTGGATCCTGCATCAATTGAGGATTCCCTACAGAACTGGGTCAATCAATGTCTCCAGCCAGGCTTATGAAAAAGGGGAATTCACAACAAAAAAAGGAGGCATATCAGTGACTATGTGAAACATCAATACTACTTGCAAAGAGCTTAGGTTACATGATTTCCTCCTGTTTTTAAATATTTGTTTCCTTTTTTCTCTCTTTTTGCAGTGACTTTTCTAACTCCCAGCCAACATAAACTGTAGCTTAAATTTTGCAACAGCTTAACTCTTACATACATCAAGCTAAAGACATTCCCTAATCAAGACATCATTATTTTGAGGTACGGTCTCTTCTACGGTCTTGTTTCCTTTGCACATATCATTACTTGATGCCTGAGTGCTCCCCATGTGTTCTCTGACCCATGGATACAACTATTTCTGGTGTGAAAGACACATAGCTTGCCTCCTGGTCAACAATTTAAAAACTGTATGTTGTACTGAGATTTGCTTGAATACAATCATGTTGTTCAAGAATTTGTTATTAGATTTAATGAGCTAAAGACTGCGTAAACATTGACTCCAAGCAACCTTATACTTGCATATGAGGCGTACTGCACCAATGACACACACCCTGAGTTGAATCAGTTGCTATAGGTTGTACCAGGAGCCTGTTTATAAGGCACACCTCCAATTCTGTCCATTCCTTGTGTATTATAAGCAGTGCTTTATTATACTAGTACAGTAGGTTGTTGTCAAATAATTGAGAGTTTACCAGGAGAAGAGGATCTATTTACTGACATGAGCAGCTTAAGATGTTAACTCCTCAAGGACCACATGTCGGATGGATCAACAGGGTAAAAGGTATACCCATAAAGCCCCTTACAGACAAACCTTTTATCATGTTGATCATTGGTTCCTCACCATTGCTATAATTATAATGCATACATCATGCTGATCCTATAGGGGTCAACTCCATCATCTTGTGGGTGTAGATAATACTTAACCTGGTACTGATGAGATAAGAGTCACCACTCTGGGTAGTAGTAGAACACCTTGGAAATCAGCAGTTATGGAGGAAATTATTTGATTGGACTAAAATGTATCACACCATGCAGAATTGATCCAGAAATCAAGGTGTGGCATGAACAACAAAGCACCAATGCACCACTGGTGAGTTACTTACCAAGGCTACTTTGGTGCATCATGAGGACTAATAGGAATCAGCTCTTATGCAGTAAGGAATCTGTGAGGAGCAGCTCATGAGGATGGAAGGGAAGCTGCTCATGATGAAGTGAAAAGTGGGGAAGTGGCTCATGCTTACGATGAGCAGGAGCAGCTGAGGGGGAGGAGTCCTTCTGATGCGATCAATTTAATCCAATGAACAAGACAAATCACGAACATGGGGGATTGTGTTTGGCCGGGAGGTGGCATGTCTGTGAAGTTAAATAGATCCGATGTGGCCTCACATCTATCGCAGGGGAGCTACGTGTAGATTCCGGTGACTGCTCTAGGACAATTAAAGAGAGTAATACCAGGGGTTTGTATTACAAAACATGATCAGACAACACATTCTAGATATCATACACACTGGAAATCAGCTTTTTAAGTGTAGTGTAATGGGCAGTTTAAGCTCCTGAGTTTCAAATAAGTACCTACAGGTCTTGTATCAGCATTTGGGGTATAGTGGGATTGAAATCAATGAACATGGCTTATTCAGGCCACTATGGTACTCATCCATAGGCAGAAGGAATCTTCACATTTATATAGCCCATTTCCTTTAAAGTGCATGCCATCATTCCATCCATTCAGCCCATTAGGCTGGACCCATGGTACCATCTTTCATTAACTATATGTATTCAGTGTAGGGTTCCTCCAGAAGATTAGCATGCTAATTTGTGTAACAAAGTGCATGGAAGATATTTTAGTGCAACTCAAACAATAAACTATTCCACTTTAATACCAGATGGTCCATTCACCATGTGGCATCTAAAGGGTTAATGAAGATGGGAATTAAGGGATGTGGCTGCCTTGTGTAAGAAGCACCTTCTGTAGTGTGCAATGTGTAGTGGTGGTAGGGCCTAAGGCAAAGTCTCCCTGCCATGTACTACTCATATCAGACACCCCACTTACAGTAACATATACTCTGCTCACATAGCCCTACTGTATACTCAAGTCTATGTCTGCCTGACATGCACTCACATGAGGCACCACAGCATAATTGACATACATGCATTATTTGAATTAGATCTGGCTGTTGTTTACTATACTCAATAGTGATCCCTCTCCTAGCATGTTAAAGCAAATATAGGACAACATCTCCTGGGCTTGTTTCAATATCCATAGATAACATAGTGCTCATGAATTACCATCCCTTAAAAGGGTTATCAGAGTTCAGTAAGGAGACTAAGTGGGTCACAGAAAGCCTTAAGGGGCTTTCCCCTGGTTATGCCATGGTATTGATGTTATGGTGTTAACTATATTATATGGGCCTTATTGCAATGGCCAGAAGCTTATGCATGGTCAATAGTCACAAAAGTTGTCTGATTCTATTAAAGAAAAATTAAAGTTAAACAAAGTAATTTTTTTTTTCATTTTAATATAAAGGTTGGGGTTGTTTCTTGACATGGCCCTTTTTAATCGAAATGCCAACCTTTAGCAGATTATGCAGGGTGATATGCACAGCAGAACACAGGAGGAAGGGCATAAAGTTAATATTGTTCCACTTTCTGAAGGAACCCGATTAAAGCCACTTGCAGGTGCATCTGGTTTTCATTGAATAAGGTGAGCTCAAGTGCGATAAGACAAAGCCACAAGACTGCATGTGAAAGCCTGCATGCTATTCCTCTGGACATTTTGGCACAACTTGAATAAACTCCACAGTAGTTGATGAGTTTCTCAAGTCCCCAGGGAGGCACTAAACATCCACAGGGGGACTCGACCAGACGCTGTGCAGTAGTAGTATGTGTAGAATTAAGGTCCAGATGTCAATTGGCATTCAGCCCAGGCTACACCTGCCTGTCTTATCTACAGCTGTCTTATCTCTCACTCCTCCCATGCATGTGACGGGTATTAACTCAAAAGGAATGATGAGAGTAAAGGGGTGTAGCTGTAATATGTGATTCACCAATCTGTACAATATCAGGACTTTGTGCTGCACTATTTACAAACTAAGCAAGATTGGCACCATGTAATCTGCTCATAATTCCCTATTATGGCAACGACAAGTCGACAATAAATCTAAATTTGCAATTGGCTTGTACTCATTGTAGAACCCTAGTTAGCATACAAATGAAATAGTGACTATATCTATAGATCCTGCTACCTAGATCAGTGGGTGAAAAACCGGGATATGCATACTTGTTCTCGCTACAACACTAGGTGATCACAACACATTAATCAGGAAGATAGCATTTAGATTACACAGGGATGTTAGTCCAAATACGGAGCAGGCTACACATATAACATCTAGACATAATGCTTGGTCTTGCTTGGAATCCACCAAGGTGACATTCAAAGCCATGAAAAATGGGTGGATTTGTTTAGTTCTTACTCCTCATTTCATACTTATCTCGCATTCTATTTGTACATAATTATATATTGCACGTATCACATATTTTTGCTGAGGCTAATGCCTCAAACACAGGAATTCAAGGAGAACTATTATTTGCTTCCCCATAATGGAATTTTGATTTAATCTGTTTCCTGAAATGGCCTAAATAAGTTAATCGGCAAGAGTGTAGCAGAGTGATTTACAAGCATTGCACAAAATTCTTCTCTCAAATATATCAAAGTAGATACCAGTATTACACTGGGGAGCCATGTATCATCTAGAATTACATGTCTTCATACCAAATGCTAGCCTGGCCCTCATCTGACAGAATTTGTCCTTGGGGGGTCCTATGTAGTGACGTGTATATTTCACACGTGCCTAACTTCACACCTCTCCCTATAGGCCTATCTACTGCAGTGAAGCCACTCAAAGGAGGGAGTACTGAAATATTCTATAAGTCACAGCTTATATGCAGGGAACTATGGCAACCTAAACTTTTTGTGGGTGAATAAAGCCACCTAGGGGGTATTTCTTCATAATCTCTATAAATATTATGTATATATACAATAAAAGCAATGAAGCTATTATGTAGTTGTTTTGTGTAGGGGTTTTAAAATAAGAGCCAGAATTAACCCAGTATTATCCTTTAGTCATACTCTCCAAATATACAGACTGGATATCTCATCAGACCACTGCTCAAAATGATTGCTACAGTAGTGATGCAGTAGTTATCTAAGGCTTGTAGAGCACTGCATCGCTGCATCAGCCTGACATTGGGAGTAGAGGCTTTTGCTATCTTTTGGTGGTTTAAATACATATGATGAGATTACAAGCTGGGACAAGTCAGAAAGATAAAGATTTGGCTACTCATGATGTGATAGGTAATGTTTGGCATATCCTTTAACATTGTCCAGGACACACATGCGGCCACACACATCACAATCTTGACTTCTCTAATGGCCATGGTGAATATTCCCTATTAGGGAAATTGAGATTGCACTGTCCTGAGCTTTTAGAAGAGAGAAGTCATATTTGGCATGGAATTTGACAAAAAAGAACAATGACTCCTCTTTCTATAAGTAATGTGATGTTTCCTCCAATCCACCACAGCGGCCGATCCGGTACCGCAGCCTCAATCCGGGTGCATGTAAACATTCAAAATGGCGAACCGGCGCTCGTACGGTGAACTACAGTAACAGATTTTCTTGATTTTCAGTTAATTAAACACTCTAAAGACATAAAATAAATAGAGAACTAAACTCCCCTGGTGTCCTCTGTGGCCGATCCACCCCTCATGGTGGATCTGCCACCTCGTACACCATGGTCGTTTAGTTCTCTCTATGTATTAATGCAAGAATGCTGCATTGGTGAGATACCTGCTGGAGCTGCTGGTATACATCATGCCAAATGGATTGGGTACATACACACTCAAAGTACCTTTTAGAAGCACTGATGCAATACTAGTTCACTCACCTACCAGCATTGCATTGATGTATCATAACGATACGAGCATTAATGGGCATCCATCTTGATGACAAGATCATGAATTAGGGTGCTCCTTGTGGCCCCCAAAGGGTTAACTATGCAGCAACCAACTCCTTAATGTTGATTAAGTTTTAATTACTTGCTATGCAGGATAAATACTGGACGTTGTGAGCTGTTCTAGCCAGGAACTTAAATTAGTGTGATGCCTATCAGTGCTATTTGTGGCCTCTGTTGAGTGACACAGCAAAAGGTAATACTAGCTACTGCGCCGATGGATAACCAACCAGTGAGAGTGGTGGTGGGGTTTATCCTTTCTTAGGTGGAATATGTTAGTCTCTTTTTTTTAACTGGACAAGGGCATCTAGCAGCTGTAGTGGGCAGTAGAGGTCATGGTGATCACATTGTGTTGGATCATTGAGAATTAACATTTACTACCCCGTAAGTACTCCTTTCTAAGTATTCATGGTTGGTCCTATAATACATTGTATTTGCTTGTGTAACAGTATAAGACTCCCAGTCCCACAGCACCCCTGGGTCTACCTTCAGACCATCACAGTGGCACTTTGTCGCCTATTTCAGGTCCCATTTCCTGTTTTGTTTTTTTTGTGTTTACTGAGGCTCCTCTGCTGATTGAAATTTATCGGAGTGAGAGCGAGTTAGCTTTTAAATGCTCTCATTCCCCCGAGCACCATGAGACAACCCCCTACCTCTCAATGTGCAGCCCCAGGCCTACAACTCTTATTTTGATGTAGATAATCAGCCTTCCACACAACCTCTGTCTCTATGTCTACCTTAATGTCATGTTTAACTTGTTAATGCATGCTTCTGTACATATATAATTTGAAAAAAAGCATTATGATAACCCCATGCTTTGTAGCTATGGGCTTGCCAGTGTTGCCTATATTATGTATACCATGCCAGGAAAGAATCATTTGAGTTGAAGCATAGCACTAGATGGGCTATAAATATGTTTTAAATAAGTGGTTATCCTATATGAATGCTTAGAGTAGGCTGGTATTGTAACACTTTGGAGGAACTGAAATGGACATTGAATTGGAGTGTGCTGCTTATAAAAGCCATATGTATTCACACTTCAAGATCTCTATTGACTGCTGCTCTTATTGAAGATATGGCAGTAGTAAAGATTCAATAGATTGCCCGTATTCAACTTTAATTGCCTTTGGAGACTGCTAGATGAGGTTATTTTACATTTAGTCTTCCCTCTGAAGTCAACTCTTGATGCACATGCATACAGGGTAATTTCCTTGACAGCTGTGTCTCATTGCCTACACCTAATTGCCATCCCATTGCTAGCTTACTATAGTCATAATTACATTGCATTGATTAAACTTCTTATAACATGCCTATTATCACAATCTAAATACTAAAAGAGAGAAATTATTGAAAGAGCAAAAGCACATTTTTCAGTAAAGAAGTAGTCTCATACAGGTGAAGAAGACAGGTAGCCAAAGCAGATGGTATAGAAATGAGATTTGAAATAGGAAATAGTATAAAACCAGATGAAACTTATAAAATCACATCTGTCTATGAGAGGATAAAGGTTGAGAACTTTTAAGAGCTGAAGAATGGAGCTGTTGAAATCTTGATGATAATGGCAAAGGGCATTTACCTCTTAGACTGCAAAGATGCTCAGACAGCGAATTAAAATGGGCAGCAAAATAAGTCTAAACAGAGCTAGAAGGGCAGAAGAACTAGAACCAATATTAAAAGAAATCTCATGCTCAGGCTTAGCTTTCCACATGTTAACCTTTTCCAGACATTGTCACATGGGCAATGGATGTATTATGTTGAGTTGTGGCGTTCATGTCATTATCCTGACTAGCACCTAACAATTTAAATGTCACCTAACTGAGCCATTCCTGGCATTGCTTTAATCGCAAGGCAGGATAGGCAGTTTTTGATTGCAACCAAAAATTCATTTTGGTAAAAAAAAAAAATGTTAAAAGAACCTGAAAAATATTTATACTTCTTCCTGCACAGGATGCCTTGCTGGTATGTAAATATTCCTTTTTTGATCAGACACAAACACAAACATGGCTTTGGAAGTAAATGCTTACCCAAAAATTTACATCACTGGATGGAAAGGCTAAGTGTATACTACTTAAAAGAGATTTTAGAAGGGAAAATGTTAAGAAAAACTATGTACTTTAGTAAAAAATTAATCTGTATGGACGGCTCTCTCCTTTTGCAAGAAATGATTAACAGTATTGTATTAAGTCAAGCTGCTGCTGGCCTGTATGAAACACGTAGTGCAGGCATACCTTAACTGCATCTCATAGGCAAATGAATTGGTCACAGGAACACGTTACCACTGAAATGTACTGTAGTAAATGCCAGCTCAGTAGTGGCTTTCCTGGGAAATTGGATACATAACTTTTAAGGGGAAACACATGAAATATCAAGTATTATGTTATTCTATTGTAGAAGTAATTATTACCAGATGCCCTGTTTGATCAGTGAGACCTTATATACAACATCTCATGATTAGGGAGCTCCCCTTTCCTTTCAAGTACCTCATAAGAAGTCTTTTGATCGATGTAGAATTGCCTTCCGTGTGAACTAGCTTAAATTACCGGAGAATTATGTTCACAAGCCGGCCAGATTCTTGGAAGTATGGCAGCGGACTGAAGATTCTTGTTAGGGGAACCTTGTATTTGTTATGCGACTTGCCAGTAATTCACCACTTCTAGATTGTTTTTCTTAACATTTTTTTTTCCAATTTGATTTGCTCTAGGTGTACTGATAGAGTCCTGAACATTCGGTAGCCCAGGCATACAGAGCAGGTCTTCCAGTGGTACCTCCGTAGACTTCATTGAACTTTCCCCGCATTCCATATAATAAGTAAAAAACCCATGTTCTACAACCCCTTAATATTATTAGTATGTATACTATATGTTTAGTCATAAAGCTTTAAGAAATAGGTTCCTGGATTTCTATGTTATGTTGGTGAAATGGATTGGTTTCACTCATAAACCATCAACCTGAAGTGTGACTCAAAAGAGTGGATGCATATACTTATTAGCACATGTGAGCTCATAGCTTATGGATTAGTCATAACTGTATGTAAATGAGAGAAGGGTAAATAAAGTGTAAGAATTATGCTCTATTCAGTAGTTCCTTATGATATTTGGATATCTTGGAACGTCCTGCCACAAGAAGCCAAGTGCAATCCTACCAAAATGTCCTAGTTGTCGGTTTGGGTTTTGAGGCAGGTTGATTTAAATTTAGAATAATGACAGTGTGTTTGATTCTCATTGTCTGTACTTTTTGCTGGTAATATTTTGTGGGTGTCCAGAAGCTCTGTGTGGAGCTCATGGTGCACCATGATCCATTAAAAAACTTGTTTTAACCTTTGAATGGCCTCACAGTGCATTGATGTACAACATCCAGCTTGAGGCCATTTCTTAATTTATTACGACTGCACACTGCCACTACGACCTGAAAATTTCAAAAGTCAGTGCCCTTAGGCAATGCCCTACAACTGCTCTGTATGGCCAGGACTTCTGTTATAATTACATAGGGTTTGGTAGGAAAGTTGTACCAGTGCAAGCATTAGTGACATCTATATACATGTAGGGCTGTAGTGGTAATACAGTAGGGGTTCCCAAGAAATTTTATCATGAAATGAATCAGTCAAAATAATAGCTAAACTCAAGAAGGTTTGCAATACAGTTGAACTAGACTAGTCCCATGGAAGATGAACTATGCCACAAACTGGTAAAAGAAAAAGCTTTTCAATCGGACATTTCATTTACATTATTAATTTGACAGAACATTTTCTCACTTAAAAGCTTACATCGATTCACAAATTATCAATTTACTTTTTTCACCTTCTCCAATTCTCTGCACGCTACAGCACCTAACAAAGAGCATTGCCGTTTTTTGGGGAAAATCAATTTGTGTGATTCTCAGTAACACACTAAATGGACTGAGAAATAATACTAGACAATTTGAGTGACATGCAAAAAGGCAAATGTGAGGACAAAAAACGTGGGACACTGTTATTTAAAACTCAATCATCCTTGATGTTCAATGGCATGATAGTCAAAACATTCCCAACCAATCACCTTGGAACAATACTCACAATTCATTAAAAAACTGATGAGGCATTCCACTTCTGCACTGTTTTCTCCTCTTCTTAAAGTAAGTACCCTTATGTTAATGTCTTTATAATCCTGCAATAAAAACCTTAGGTTTACACATTCCAGTATTGCTTAAAATTTAAACATCACACACACTGTGCATCATCAGATTACCTGTCATATGATGCACCTCATTAAAATCAATGTTTTGTACGCCAATGCTGTATTTCACTTCTATTATATATGAATGCAGCAGTGGAGGGTATTATTTACCAAAGCACATTTGCATGATATTGACTAAAGTAGAAAGCACACACAGGAGGACATTTGATAAGTTATTTTGATCACATATAGCCCTACTACTGCAAACGTCAGTGCTGTTCCAAAGGGAATTTCAGTAGGACTTGAATGGTGTAGTTTTTAATAGTCATCAAATGTTAAAAAAGAACCTCCTCAGGCAAAGGATCTAAGTTAAGTAAAATGAGCCTAAGACTTTTATTAGCCCAGCTTTCTATCTACAGTCTAACTGTATAGAGCCTAATTGTAATGCCTTCAGTCATACCTAGAGCCATTGAACTCAGTGCATTTCAGTAAAACCTAATATTGTATGGCACCGGGAATTGACTATGTCTAGTCATATCATGTTGAAAATGCCCCCCAGGCATATGATTATACTGACGTGAGCCTTCATAGCATTTGGTAAAATAAGGTCAGTTAGTCTTTTAACTCGTAAAATAGCATGCCATAGTCACTCATATTTAAACTTGTTTTTTACCTTGTACCATATGATACAGCTTTACCCAGAGGCACTCCTACACTTGACAGTTCTACATAAAGGAGGTGCATCAATGGTAATTGGATGCTACTTGGAAATCTGTTCTAAGTCAGAGTAACATAAAAAGGAGTCAGCAAAGCAATTGATTAATAATTACGGATTACCTGCAGCTCAGAATGCGTCTGTTGCCTTCTGATCCAGATTAATGATCAGAGTTTCCCTCACTTCATATCAGAGCAAATCTAAACTGTGAGGCACACAAAGTAGCTGTTCTAAACCCCTTATAGAGTGCACATTGTTTTACTACATTACACACTAGGGTGCTTATGATGCTTATGAACAAGAAATCAGCTGTTGTGCATCATCTACAACCATCAGGAATGATGTACTAGTTCAACACCTTTGGCCAGCCACTCATTGTGACTGCATCTGATGCCACAGACAAAGTGTTCTTCTCAAAGGTTTAGAGAACAGCTGCAAGCCCTGAAGGTACAAGCTGTCAAACCAGTCTGTGAGATACTTAAAATGCAGCTGCTGCAGATTATATAGCTGTATGTAAATGAGAGAAGGATATATCTAAGAACCTTGATATACAAGTGATATCATAAGTCTAATACAGCCGAAATTCAAGAGCATGATGGAAATAATGTTACATTGTCTTTTGGTAACAAATTAGGATAGAGAAATTCCATCATCTACACTGAGAAAATATTGTAACTCACATGAGTCTAGATCCAGACTCAGGCAATGTCGCCAAAATGAGTATGATTTGAGACTCAGTCTGATCCTTGGATGATACTCAGGCAGATCCTGAGACTGATCCTTGACTGATACTCTGGCTTTGCCTGAGTATCATCCAAGGATCAGGCTGAGTCTCAAATCATACCCATTTTGGCGACACTGCCTGAGTCTGGATCTAGACTCATGTGAGTAACAATAATATTTTCTCAGTGTAGAGCACAGGGCTGGGTTTAGGCCATCCCCTTAGCAACATACTTTTCATTTCTTTGTCCTGAATGGGTTAAAAGGAGGTTTGGTGACTCATGAAGTGCAGAGTCTTCAGAAGGTTCAATGCACTCCTGAAGCATCAGCATGATGCACTAATGGAATAAAAAGCTACATTGATGTATGATGAAGAAAAACATAAACTATAAATACAAAATTACCTTCACTCATTAATTAGTTTGCTAGGAGTTAAAAACATACCCTGGATTCACTAATATCAAAATAATGATTAGCCAATATATACACTGCAATTAATCATCTCTAAAACTTACCAAGACACATATTGTATGGTTTGATTTATCCATTTGTGGTACATTCATAGTAAAGTTTCAGAAACACTTATAACATTACTGCTCAAAGATCATTGGAAACTTCCGCAGCAAATCCTCCAGTTATTCGGCCAAACCCAACATCATAACAAAAATCAGCCCTAAAACTAAAATGAAACATGACTAATTCAGCATAATGGATGTCACAGGGACGTGAGGAACAATTCCTGCAGTTCTTCACGTTCTGCATCCATTCTCAGCTCCCCCAATCAATTCAATTAGTTGAGATGTTTTCCTAGTAGGCTCTGATCCTGACAGTCTCTTCAAAATAACCAAGGATGGAGAGCCTTCTAAGAATGTGCAAACATTGCAGTAGGCACCTTGGACTGGTGATTATTTTGCTTTGCACTTTTGTTAATGTAATTACGGTCGGTGTAAGGCTCATGGGGTATGGGGATGGTGGAGCTATGCTCCCTTAGGGCCATGTTATGCTGTATAATGAAGTATGATGATTATTAAGGAGAAAAGATACAGCAGGAATCAATGCCTGATAAGTCACTTGCCAGTGCAGCATTAATTTTGTGCATCATTTCAGTTTATCGGTCCCATGAGATTTCCACAATGTACAGCCAAGATGTGTAGCATTTCTAGGGTAGCATCATGATGGCCAAAGAAGATAGAAAGCAACAAATAAGGCTCTGGGCATTTTACTGAGTAGCCCTGAAAGGATATTATGCATCTGTAAGGTATGTGGGTTGTGATGTATGGCTCAGATGGTCAGAATCTGGAATGCATTGTAAATGAAGACATTCCAGCCCTTTTGCCTCTAGCAATGATAGAAGCTGCAGTATTTATATTACATCATATGTGGTGTGCATATTCAATTAGCACATTCAATGCATCAATGCACTATATACACCTTAAGGGGGTATACCAATTTGTTAATACACAAAGGAATCAAGGGGTGTTTCACCGGGCACTATACCAAGGCTGTCTTTTTTATATATATATGTGACATGTACTGGAAAAGGGGGTCTTATTGCCCCCTGCACTAAGACCCCTTTTTGCAGATCGTGTCACATATATTGTATAAAGTAGGATGTCAGTCGGTCATACTACACATGACCGTTGCAGTAGAATAGACAGCTTACAGGTTGCATCTACTGCCATCAATAATTCTACCATTCACCTTTCTTTCATTAATCCGTGGCCTATTTGGACACATTAAAGATGGAATGATGACAGAATGACATATTGTCCTTTCAGCCCATAAATGTGTGCTGAAAGGTGATGGAATAATGGCAGCTGCCCATTCCGCCCATAAAGTCACAATGGTGGCTGGTCAATAACAGAACGGTAACTGAAGTAATCACAAAAGGCAGTTGATTTAGCTCTTAAAATGGTTCATAGAAGATGCTCAGAAGTATGGGTTGGCAAAAAAAGAACTTCATGCCAGCAAATTCATATTCCTTATCAGAAAGCTAATCTCCATAATTGTTTGTTTGATGAATAATTTGATTTCTGGTGAGAGAACACATGGGGCTCATTTGATAAGAACAAGGATGTGTAGGGTAAACGATTTTATTGCAGTGTGAGTAGTTCAGAGACAGACTCTTAGAAAAATGTATTATACCAAACACAAGTATTATGTATGCACACTGTTCATCATTATCAATTGTGTAAAAAGAGTAAATGTACTAAAAGAAAGGTATGATCTGCAGGGTAACTTGGGTTTAGGATAGGGACATATTGCTTCCGGTTTACTTTGCTCAGTTTAATCAATTTTGAAATAATGAACATAAATATAAGTTCTAGCCATCAGCATTTAGTATACCAAATGTTAGGTTAAGCAGTTAACTCTTTCACCCCTGGATTTCTGTGACTCTATGGGATCGCATGCAGATCCTACGGTACGGTGTGGAAGGGGTTCACTAATGCATATGAACCAATAGAATATTTAGACTGTATAGGTCTACTCATAACAGGAGGTTCCCTGTATGTTCCATAAGTCCTCCGTGTATTGAGATTTCACTGTGCATGGTCTAGGTGACATCACACAGTATGAGTAATGAAGGACGTTATAGTGCTGACACCTATCAACCACCACACACTAGCCTCACTTCTCACTTGCAGTGTGCATGGGGAACTACGCTCTAAGCCCCATTTTCCGCTAACCAATATTGTTGTTCCAGCAGCCGATAGACCTGCACACCAGCACTGTATCAGCTCGGGGCTGCTGGTCAACCTTTGCCATAGTATAAAACCTGCTGACAGAGGCACCTATCGGCCACTAGTGTGACTGCTTGCCAGACAACTCATCCACCCTCCAAATCTCGCCCACTATCAAGTCGCCCACCACAGAGTCAGCCACACTGAAAAAAAAGTGTTTAAAGATACACACTAAATTTTTCTCAACACCTGCATTTAAACACCTAAACACTTTGTACTTAAACATCTAAACACTTTGTAGTTAAACGTGTTTAAAATTGAACGCATTTAGCACTAAAGAAGCGTTTAGAAAAGTGGGACAAATAAGTGTTTAAACAAGTGTTTAAGTCTTAAACACTGGTGTTCAATCCCTAAACACTGTCTTTACAGTGCACTCTCCAAGTCGTCCACCAGGGCTTGAAAAACTTGTCTACTATGGCAGCGGGTGGCAGGGGGAGGGGAAGGGACAACTCTTATACCTACCCTGCGACGAGATTGTTCCTGGGTTGTTCTTCGTAAAAGAGATTTTTTTTTTGTAGTCATGTAGGAGGTTTAGGTAGACGGTACTAATACAAGCCTGGGCGAAAAAAAAGATGCGCCCGGACCGGGACCCGTCCCGCCTACCTCTAACGGCTGAGCGCAATGCGCTAACCACTAGACCACCGCGTCTCACACCTCGGCGCCCGTCTTGGCTTGGCTTTGTTTGAATGCGTCCCGCGGTTATGGTAGCGGACAGCCCGCAGTCGTCGCCTCCCCTTAGCAATAGAATACTTGTAGGTTTTAGCATGCAATGTATGATATGTAAGGAGGCATGTAAGGAGGCATGTTATCCATGTAAGGAGGCATGTTATCCATGGATAACCGCACGCCTTACAATATTCATGATGCAGGCATCATGCAATGCAATATCGACAGGTATGTGCATGGGAATATCCAGGAAAAGCACTCAGAATCCCACCCCCTGATTGGCTGAAATGTGTCACATGACCACCAATGTGCAGTCAAGTGGATCAGTGTCTCAGTGGCGGGGGGAGATGCAGGGAAGGTTGGAGGACGGCCCCGGTGCTCAGGGTGACGGGGAGAGGTGCAGGGAAGGTGGGAGGACAGCCCCAGCACCTCAGGGTGGCAGGGAAAGGCCTCCATCCTATCCCCCAGTATATGGGGGCTGCAGGGCAGGTCACATGACCACCCCCTGATTGGCTGAAATGTGTCACATGTCCACTAATGTGCAGTCAAGTGGATCAGTGTCTCAGTGACCACCATGGAGTGAAGATAAGGATATAGGGGGAGATGTGGTATTTGTGTAAAAATGAAACCCATGACTATACAATCCTGTTGTGTTTATATTGTCATGGGGCTGATGCAAATACCTTTATCAATGTCATGACAGGAAGGGATGATAGAAGTTTCCATAGGCAGGCCTAATGCCCTTTGGGGAAATAACCCTCTCAAGTATGAGTGGATGGAGAGAGAGGGTAACAGAGCCACAGGTAATGCACATCAAAGAAATAAGCCTCTGAAGTGTGAGTGAATAGAGAGAAGGAGGGTGGGGCTGCTGACAGAGGCACCTATCGGCCACTAGTGTGACCGCTTGCCAGACAACTCATCCACCCTCCAAATCTCGCCACTACCAAGTCGCCCACCACAGAGTCGGCCACTCTCCAAGTCGTCCACCAGGGCTTGAAAAACTCGTCTACCATGGCAGCGGGTGGCAGGGGGAGGGGAAGGATCAACTCTTATACCTACCCTGTGACGAGATTGTTCCCGGGTTGTTCTTCCTAAAAGAGATTTTATTTGTAGTCATGTTTTACTGCATGAGAAAATCTCCCAGCGAAATTGGCCTTATCAACAGAGGGTAACAGAGCCACAGGTAATGCACATCAAAGAAATAAGCCTCTGAAGTGTGAGTGAATGGAGAGAAGGAGGGTAGGGGTGCTACAGGTGAGAAAAGTCATCATAGGTAATGCACATCAAGGAAATAAGCCTCTGAAGTGTGGGTGAACGGGGAGAGGGAGGGAGGCAGGTGCTACAGGCGATAAAACTTCCCACAGGTAATGCACATTACAGAACTAACCCTCAGAGCTGTGAGTGAAAATAGAGAGGGAGGGTGGGGGATGCTACAGGTGAGAAAGGTCGCCAAAAGTAATGCAATCAAAGAAATAAGCCTCTGATGTGTGGGTGAACGGAGAGAGGGAGGGTGCGGTGGGGGGTGCTTCAGGTTAGAAAGGTCACCACAGGTAATGATCATCAAAGAAATAAGCCTCTGAAGTGTGGGTAAACGGAGAGTGGGAGGGTGGGGGGGGGGGGTGCTACAGGGGAGAAAAGTCGCCACAGATGATTATATTTCCTCAATCCCATATGACATATATGCAGTGAACATAAAACCCTTCATATTCCATGACAAGTTTGATATGTAATTGCCATTGTATTTAAGTGCCATTGTATTTAAGTTTCTACAATCTCATATTATATTTTAGGATCACCAATATCCCACTTTATACCATGACAATATTCAGACCACATTGGCATGGGATTTTCTTGGTATTTCAGTGGATATTATATGTCATAAATGCCTCGGTTGGCGCAGTGCCGGGGGTACAGGGGTGTTGAAATTGATTTTAACCACTAAAAACAGTATTCAAATAAACACCTGTCTCATATAAGTGCTGGGAGTACAGTGGGAATGAAGTAAATGAGCGCCTGGGCGCTTCTACGGGCCACTACGGTATATTGGGCCAATGTCGCCTTTGTCGGCTTATATTGGGCCAAGCATGGACAAACATGGCCCAATGACCCATTGCTGATTGGGAATGAACAAGAAATGTTGTTGGCCCTATATTTTCCTTTCTGACTACTAATAACTTTCTATCATCAAATATAATCGTGAACAGTACATGTACTTTGCTTGGTAAATCATCATAGACTTCCCTAGCGAAGCATCTTGATCTGCTAAATGAATCATATAAAATGTATATATTGCATAACAATTGGTTTTAACATAGTCTGCTAATATCCTTTTAAGAAGAGATTTAAAAATCTGACTACAAACTTCAGATTCTCAAGGGATGGGGGAGGGGGAAAGAAGGCGAAATATAGTTTTAACCTTAACATAAGACTGTATATTATTATGTATCTTCTCTGCAAATGTGCATATGAGTGTGAAAGCTTCTGCCCATATCCCACAATGCCTTACATCCCTACCGCCGATGACCTAACACCTTATAATTATTCCTTCCCAAAAATAGACATTTTCACACCTGACCTGTGGCCCCACTGGTGGCTAGCTTTGTTTTGCCTCTTTTGGCCTAACTACCTGTTGCACATTTTAATTGCACTGTTCACGATTATCTTTGATGATAGAAAGTTATTAGTAGTCAGGAACGTGGCACTACCTCTTTATCATAATAATACTGCCTATACGGCTCCCTTCCATACCCAACCACAGTTCAGTGTATACAGACTTGGCGTGTTAAAAGATGTTATGATTGAGTTATGATGAAGGGCTGTAATGACATTACAGTGAGGGATACCACTACAGTCTCAAAGAATCTAGTTTTACCATCTTGAGAAATGCCTTCCTGGTGAGGAACCCGGCCAGTATTACATCCATGTATCACGGCAATCCTCTGGGTCCGATGCTCCTTCAAATAATCCCCATGCTACAGTATAAGTGTGCCTCCACTACGCGATTTTTGCAGAGAATTGGAGCTATTCTCACAAAATGAGACTCAAACAAAGACTCAAAGTGGCATTTGTTATCATTGCAAGGTAGAAATTGTAGGCTAAAGGAGCCATTTGTTTATGTTGGGATGTCATTGTGTGCAATTTCAGGCATGCTTGTGTTGTCAAAAAGATGTTTGTGTTTACCAAATCAAGCTGACCTAATGTAAATATTGCAGACTTACACACTGATGACTCTATGCAACTCAATATCAGGCAGGTTCAAGACCCTGTGATCTGTGTGACTACTGTGTTGTTATTTATATTTTGCTGTGTTGATGTTTATATATTGAACTCCCACCCAATCACAGAGTCTATGCAGGTGTAGGTTAGTTTGTAAATATGGCACACAAGGAGAGAGATCGCCCATGAAATGACCCCTGAAATCTCATGTTTACAATTTTGAATCTCATGTTTACAATATAGGAATGTCAACACCCTATACCTTAGGCACAATAGGAATAACATTCAATGAGAATGTAGCAACAAATCGCGTAGTGGAGCCTCCACTTATATCAGTATCAATGCA
The DNA here is from genome assembly GCA_949317995.1 of Acholoe squamosa. NCBI lineage: Eukaryota > Metazoa > Annelida > Polychaeta > Phyllodocida > Polynoidae > Acholoe > Acholoe squamosa. The sequence goes on from OX439043.1 coordinate 68,074,919, forward strand.
GAGCTGGTAATTAGACTCACCAATGGTAAGTCGAAAAGCACCAAATGAACTTTTTTCTAAATTTCAAAGGCTGTTGAATGTGTTTTTATCAGTTGTGAATAGTCGTACAAGTGTGATTTTCAGTGTTGCCAATTTGGCTGACACAGCAGGTTCCATCAATTAAAGAGATATGCATCAAATAGCAAAGTCAACATACAAAGAAGATTCATGCACAATAGTACAGTAGCAAATGACAATTTGGATCTCATATAACATGTAAAATATAAACTCCATGCAATATAATGCTGGTAATAACAGATCAGACACAGTGAGTCACATCAATCGGAGTGGTAAGTGATAATTTCAGACAATTTTGAAACATGAAATACTCTTGGAGTTATCACATTGAAATTATCAAGATACAATTCTCTGCAAACTGGAATACTATGATACAGAGTAAATTTCTAAATTTCTCTTCCCTTTTCTCAGGCAGCATACAAGCAATGTACATTGCATTATGGATACTACATAGAAGCATTCTACAGACCTCAAACGATTATTAAATGGTTACAGCAGAAGGCAATTGGCAGATTGATGTTATTTTATTCGACAAACTGCTAATTCCCAAATCAACCAGCAGGTGGTCAGGGGAATGGTTTAATCATAATAGACAAAACACTGGAAAACAAAAAGACAAAACAAGATAATGACACAGGCTGACAAAATACAGTGTAGAAAAAGAGGCAAATCAGTAAAACAAAGGTGGACAAAGAGGAGCGTTGACATGGTGGTGCGACAAAATGATGGCTGTATAAGAGGAGGACTATAATGACCAAGCTCCACTAGCGCCATGGCCGCCACAGTGTTACATGCAGCACAGTCTTTCCTCTCTTTCTGTTATTGTTTACATTGCACTGGAGTATCTTTTCTGCTTGTCTCCCAAACACAAAATGTAAACAATAATATACAGAACAAATGGAAAGTTTTTTTCTCATGGTAACACTGCCGCGTCTGTGCTGCTAGTGGATCCTTGTCTTAAGAGAGGCAAGTTATGGCTGATGCTGTTATTAGGATATGTTGGATGATTGCCGTGTGTGGGAGGAGGTACCCTCATAAGCAACCGCCCCCTTCTTTTTGCACACATTTTGCAATCTCCATTCAACAGCACCTGACCAAATAAAGATCGTTAGATTGCCGATAGATTATTTTTGCAAGAGATATTTTTTTTAGAACCGGCCACCTGCACCTTTCCGAGGGAAAGGTGCCATGAGGGGGATGTTTTTATGGTGCTGTGAGAAAATGATGGTTGTTGAATGGAAGATTGTGGGAGAGGCACATTATGGCTGATTTTGTCAAAATATACAATATATTAGATAATTGCTGTATGTGGGAGTAGGTAGAGTGGGCACTGAGAGGATCAACTGAACGATGTATGCAAAGGACACAGGGACAAGAACACTGCCATACTCAAGTTTAGTTCTTTAAACCCTGCATGAGTATATTAATTAGTAATTCCCACCAGGAGGTTTTACCATTGTTGATTCTCAATGCGAAATGTCCCGTATGTCTGCATTCATTTATCGTTCTATTTTATACAAAATGATTGATTCAATCTCAAATGCAGAACACTTGAAAATATGTTAATAGATAAGCGACCTGATTTTGCTGAGTCCATATTTTTACAGAATTGGCCTAATACTAAAAGACTACAATTGACCATATATTCCTTGTGCCGGATTGTATACATGACATGTATCGTCAGATCTAAGGAACCGTAAGCAATGTTTGAAGTTACTATTGGGCATCATTTATAACCCCACCCCCAAATAAAGGGGAAAAAAAAGACGAACTCCCCCCCCCCTCTCAACAAACACACCATAAAACCAAGACATGCACACACACATACCAGGATATAGATTTTCCAACAATGTGAAACTGACCATTATTTCTCCTTTTCTGTTGTAGGTGAGTGAAGAGACAACAATCGAAAGAGCTAGCCTAAAAGGACAGCAGCATGATGGTTTGGCATCCATGAGCTAAATAGGTCCGTAAGATGTGTATTCAATCTCTGAACAGACGACCAGGTGAAAAAAATGAAGCCTTGTGGCTCAAAAGACCATCTAAGGGCCTAAACCCATTAGACGATTGTAAAAGTGGCCAATTCTGAGGGTACACACCAAAATCATTTAGAGAATCGGTCATTGTAGGGCTTCCAAAGCTTGCAAATGTGCCAAATGATATCGAAAAGGATAGGAAGCAATGCTGCTACAATGTAATACTTCAAGGGTCATGGTACAATCCAATACATTACCTACCAGGGTTTTCTAACTTGTTAAATATGTTAAAATCGGGTATGAAAGTGAGATTGTTGCACAATCAGCCACAGAATCGGTGGCTAATTCATTGATTTTACCACCCAATCAGCTCAAACTGACCAATATCTATGAGTATTATGCAATATTTGGCTGACAAAAGTACTGATTATTGCAAAATCGGGTAATGGGTTTTGGGCCTAAGCTGATAAATGTACGTCCCCTTCCTGTGCTCTTGAGGTCCCGGTATTATTTTTATCTAACTCTAGTTCTGATCAGAGGCCAAGGGTGATAGATTGCCTTTGTTGTGACCAACTTCTGTTCATCAAAACGTTCCCTAATTTACCCCCCCAAAAATATTACATCTCTTCGCTTATATATATATGACTACCAAAATTGCTTTATTGGATGGGCCTCTTTCCTAAACTACACCAAGATTATTTTCCTATCGAAACCAGCACATGCACCAGGCGGTGAGGGATTTACATGAAATGGATGCTCTAAAAGCCAAAACTATCAGCCAAAATAAGCTGAGATGCGATACGGCCCACACTCTAACTAGTATTTCATGTAATGGCATCACAAGCTGGGGGACTCATTTATATAATGAATCATATTAATCATAGTGCTAGGCCAAGCCAGTATCAGATTATAACGTACGTAAGGGTTTTACAATCGTTATACAATCCAAATTTAAGATGTTCGGCTTGTACTCAGAATTGAAGAGGCAGCGACCACCACACATTTTATCTATAGACGCATCAGGGGCGTGGAAAGCAGTTTCAGAGTGGGTGGAACCAGGGGGGTTCCTGCAATTTTTTACCTCCCCTTGCTTGACCTTTTAGTTTTGACCTTTTGAGGAGTTGGCCAAAAGTGGGGGGGGGCATGTCCCCCTGTCCCCCCTGCGTTTCACGCCCATGTGCATGGTACTCAACTTTACTTCACAGGGAGATTGGATGAAATCTGTGTGCACTGCTTGAACCACTCAGGATAGAAGGAGTGCGGGTGTGGTGGTTTGTGCAAAGCTTAGGGGTGGGCATCAAACTATTGTAGATGTGATCTTGTGGCAGAATGATTTATCCATGAAGACCAACCTTAGTGTCATGTATGAATACCTTAAAACTTAGGTCACAATTACCCTAAAATTGAGGTAGAAGGAGGCAATAGTACATTGTAAAAAGATTTCGTCAAAATAAAGGAGCAATTCTTGTCCCAAAGTTGCCAAAGGTCCATTGTTATTTTCACAGAAATTCCTTGTAGGACAATACTGCCACTTTGGGACTCTTGTCAAAACCGCACTGGTCCACTGCAATACAATGATGGTGGTTCAATATTCAATTTTATGAGGGTCCCCAGGTAGATTCAACAGCTATTTTTTAGTATACGGCACATGGCTACTGTATTATTGACCAATAGGAAGCATCCCTGGTATTTACTGCGGAGACGGGGGCTGAAGGTGTTAGTCATAGTGCAGTCGGGGTCTAATGGCGGCCTCCATAGCCTAATGTGCTAATGCCCTATACTTTTGGGATATGAAAGGGAGGGGTGCGGGTAAATGGGAATATAGGTAAGCTCTGGCTGGGGCACTGAGGTCAAGGGAATGCTGGTAAATAAGACGGTGCTTTGGTCAGCACAAACGCAATGCCAAGACAGAATACCAGGCCCGATATTTATGATTGTGGAATGGAAGAAATCGGGTGATCATAGGAATATGACCAGCGAGAAACACTACCACAGTAAAATTCCTGTCTGACGTGCTCAACTCTTGTAAACCTGATATTACCGGAAGCATATATATAGCTAGATTTGTATACATAATCATTAATGACATTGGGACATTGTTGGAACATTACTGGGTTTGTTTGGAAATGGTTAGCAGCAAATCACATATTGCATCCCTTCCCTACAAACTGGCAGTTCCAAATTGATTGCACATAAATGCTGACAAAAAGTGAATAAACTCACTACTATGGTATTGTACTTATCTCACTCTATACTCAACCCAAGTTATTGGCCACAATGATTCCATGCCCCCCCCCGTCAACCCATCTGTAATCCTAATACCAAAGGATGGTCCGGTAGAGAGCCATTTCACTATTACAATAAGCAGGTCACTTTATAAGCATTAAGACTACCCCGTTCAAGTCGTATCGAAATTCGGAAGGAATATTACTAGAATTTACAATTGTAGTGCTGTAAATGACCTCCTAGTATGGAAATAAGCAATGGTGTTAGGGTGGAAAACAATGGCACTTACACTGACAATTACCAATAGATCTTTCAGCTATGGGATATTTTATTATCTGCCGCCATCCATTACCCACCCACCCTTATCACCATCAGCCATCCCTACACTGACACCCTGTGCATCAAGGTGTGTGGATGAATAGTCTATAGCTGGAGAACACAAGTGACTAATGTCATAATCTGCCTTAATGATCGGCCATATCAATCGTTCACTCAGCTGAGTGTACACTAGTTGTTGCCTACTCCTTCCCTCGTAGTCATCAAGGAGCCTCCCTGTTAATCGTTCCAACCTGTCATTTTGACTGTATATATCTTATGGTGCTATGGGTAGTAAAGCTTTGGGGACTTCCGGTGGGTTTATATGCAGTTTAGCCGTGCATTATTCTGCATTTATACCACACATGTGCATTTTTGAAATTGTTGGTATATACTTTTTTGAGGTCAAGTTGGACTTAGAATATTTTGGGAAATGTGTGGCAAAGATACAAATTCAGTCTTGCCATGTTTCAATGTGAAAAATCGTCCAAACTTGTAGGAGAATTGAACCCCGGCCACAGTGGAGGTAGGCGAAGGCCTTAGCCATAGCGCCACACTGAACGGTGATGAAATCCAATGCGAAAATAAATGAGTTCTAACCTGAGGTCCTAGTGCTAAGTTTCCAGTCAGTTTTCGTCTTGATTCCAACCTTGTCATGTTATAATATTAAAATCCCAAGAAGTATTCGATCCATAGACGAGGAATGCATGCTAATTTTCTCCATTTTTTTTTTATATAAATAAGAATCCATTGATTTTGCTATCGTACTCGAGTCGCGGCCCGGTTCGCTCTGTGCGAAGCCATTGTTTTTGTTCCTTGCCGGGAGTGGTACCGTCATGTTGACACTCACTTTTCGTATGGAATCCAACCATGAGAAGTCTTCAAGTTAAAACATACACATCCTTAGACATTCTAGATGATCCCTCCAAACATATTATGTCCAATATATTCAAAATAAAGATGAATCCATTGATTTTTCCATTGTATGCCGGTCGCGGTCTGGCTATTCCCACCCGCCTCCTTGTCCGACGAATGTGTGTCAGTGGCCCGGATGTAGATATAAGTCAAGGAACAAAAACAATGGCTTCGCACAAAGTGGCCTGGTCCGTATTGCTTGCACTTACAAAATAGCTTCTCCTGGCTATAGTCTGTGGATATCAGGTAAGAAATTAATACAAAATGGAGGAAATTGTGGTATAAACCTATTAGGTCATGGATATTGGAGCCCACGGGCCTTACATGCTGGATATACCCTCGCCGCTATGCGCTCCAATATCCATGATCTATTAGCTTAATATTTGAACCTTTAAGAAGATTGTGGATGGAAGAAAAATGTATTGGAGCAGGAAGAGGGTCCATGTTAACGGATCACAAATAGAAAAAGCTAGAATACAACTGGACCAGTACCACTGGAATGCTCTTATCATATAAATTACCAGCATGGTGAGTGTACAAATGAATGTGGCTGATGAACTGGGGAAATTAGCAATATGGTGAAAGTCGGAAAACATAATCTAATTGAATATTCTTTATAAATGAGATGTATTCTTTGTTACAATCACGTCCCATGTCTTCCCTATTTCAGGAAGATGAGAAGAAAATACAGAGGTTGATATGAATAGCTCCAAACCAAGTGGTTCTTTAAAAGTTACCACGAATTATCCCTCGGAAACCTTAAGCGTTTCCGGAAATCTACGAGAGGTGGATTCGCGCATGCGCAGTCAGTTCAGGAAAACGCGGCATCAACAACAGTCAGTTCTTACAGTTCACCACTGTTTTAGCCTGGTAAGTACAGTTCTTCTTGTCATATAACACTCCCTTTTGCAGGGAACCTTTATGAAAGTACTCTGCAGCACTTGGTTCCCCCCGGAACCTCGGATGTTCAGCAGATTCTTAATTATTTAAGTTTTTTGTACTGCCTCCCCTCGTGCCCGGATCGACGCCGGGAACTAGGTCACGGTGGCGTCCTTCTAGCTGAGCTGACCCAGCTCTGGACTAACCTGCATCCCCTGATGCCAAACTGTCCAGTTTTACACTTATTAGAGCCTTAATGATCGATTTGCTGCCCCCCGGCAGCTCACAGATCAGTCTAGGACGAGTTATTCGCCCTGATAGCCTTTAAATCGCTCACATTTGCTCAGAAATCGCTCAGTTAACCGCGTCCCCCGAAGACCTGAGCTGGAGTGACACCCCTCATGCACGGCCGGGCCAGACCCTCGCCGCCGTGGCCGAGCGGACTAAAGCGCTGGAATAGTTCCTCCAGTCGCCGTCTTTTGGTGTGGGGCGCTAGTGTACATCAAGACGGCGTGGGTTCGAATCCTGCTGGCGGCGCTGTTAGGCGCACGGACGCGTTTCGCTGTCGGAAAACGCGGGTTCGAACCCCACCCTCGGCGCACATCAGGACGTGGGTTCGAATCCTGCTGGCGGCGCAGTTAGGCGCACGGACGCGTTTCAATGTCAGAAACGCAGGTTCGAACCCCACCCTCGGTGTACATCAAGGCGTCGTGAGTTCGAATCCTATACATATTACATATCTGATAAAAAATATATTTATATATATTAGAAAACTCATTGTCTTCAATTCACTGATAGAACCTTCTCTGCTTGGTTACAGAAAATGAGTGGAAGGAAGACCGGTAGACGTGCTACCCGTAGCCACGCTATGAGTGACACAAGCTCCACCAATGGTGACGCCGCCACCGAGACGCCGGTGACGACGAACCCTAGCACCGACACCACTGACACTCAAAGTGTCGGGGCTGGGAGTAACACGGCGACACCGTTTGACCTCGCGGCCATGCTTCAGGGTCCGAACTCGGGCATGTTCATGGGCCAGATGCTGTCATCAATGATGATGCAGATGATGCAGGGTCAGGCTCAGGCCACGACTTAGGAAGAGGAAGACGCGGCGGAAGAGTTGGAGCCGGAACCAGCAGCTTCCAACGCGCTGCCACCGGGCAAGCTCCATGACCTGATGACGGAAAGGATCGTCAAGGAAAAGGAGAAGTCCAAGAAAGGGAAGGACCTCTCGCCACTAGTGAGTGACTTCCTGGGGTCGCTCTTCTCGGAGAAAAGGACACGGGCGGACCTCGACCTCGTCCACGGGTCGTATCCACAGCCGGACAACGCGGCCAGGCTAGTAGCACCTGACCTGGAACCTGCACTGCAGGCACTGCTGAACAGGACGGGCAGCGCTGAATACCTCAAAAGGGACGAAGCACTGAAGAAGCTCCAGATGCATCTGGTGAAAGCGATCCTAGCCTTCCAGCCGGTGATCGAACTGTGGCTCTCTCAAGGGTCGTCAGACTCTAAGCTGGATGACTGCGGAGAGTCATTCATAGATGGCTTGCAGCTGATCGTCAGAACGATCAACGCCATTACGGCTCGCCGGAAGGATCTCCTCAAGCCGGTCATTATGCCCAAGTATGGGGAACATCTCCTAAAGAAGGCAGGCAACGATCCTAAATACCTGCACGGTGGTAACCTTGAAGAGGCCATCAAGGAAGTGGATGCAGCCCATAAGATGGCGGAGAAGCTGGAAAAGTCCCAGCCGAAGACCGCCCCCGGGAAGGCCAAACCCGCCCCGAAGCCGCAGCAACGAAGGCCGTACCCACCTAAACGGCCCAACAACGCTCAAATGGCCATGGGCATGCAGGGGATGAATTTCACCCGAATGCCCGTAGTCTTCCCACAGATGGGCTACAACACGGCACCACGGTTCAGCGCCCCGCGCAACCCTCGGCCCCCGGCCCCACCCGCTGCAGCAGCCGGAAAGAAGCCGGGTTTTCAGAAATAGGGTCCTTGGAGGAGCAGGCAAGTCCCCTTATGTTTATTCACACTGCTAAAAACTTTGTAGCTGGGAGCATATCTAGATATGTCAGCCAGTGGATGGGAATAACTAGAGACCCCTGGGTACTGGGCATGGTGAAAGGGATTTCCATACCGTTCGAAGACTTCGTACCCTGTCAGGACAGAACGCCCTTCCCTTATGTCTTAGGACCTGATAAGGAGGTCCATGTCGACAAAGAAATAGCTAAGCTGCTAGACAAAGGGGTAGTAAAAATGGTCGAACCGACAGAGGGTCAATTCATCTCAAATGTCTTTGTCAGGCCAAAACCAAATGGTGACTTTAGACTCATTTTAGATCTCTCGAAAATGAACGAATCGGTTCAGTATGAACACTTTAAAATGACCAGCCTGAATACAGCGATAGAGCTGCTGAGACCCAGCTGTTACATGTCGTCCATTGACCTTAAAGACGCTTATTACTCCGTATCAGTCAGAAATGAAGATCGAAAATTCCTTAGATTCCTTTGGAAAGATAACCTCTATGAATTCCAAGCTATGCCCAATGGGCTAGCTTGTGCCCCTCGCATATTCACTAAGATTCTTACCCCAGTGTTCTCCGGAAGGGAGATGGGACATGAGTGTTTCCAATACATAGACGATTCCTTCGTACTGGGGGAGACAGAGGCACAATGCAGGGAGACGACCAACAAACTAGCCCAAGAACTAGATAGGTTGGGGTTCGTAGTGCATACAGGAAAATCAGTTTTTGCACCTACGCAAAATCTAATTTTCCTAGGGTTCCACCTAGACTCTGTCACTATGACAGTCCGGCCCACTAAAGAGAAGGTTGAAAAATTCAACATGGCTATCTGGAACCTAGCCAATACCGATGACCCCTACACCATCAGGGACATAGCAGGGATTGTGGGCCTCATGACTTCTCTCTCGCCGGGGGTCCAATATGGCCCGGCACACATTAAGGGCCTAGAAAGAGAAAAGAACCTTGCTCTGGAAAGGCACAAGGGAAACTTCGACTCACCCATGGTTATTGGTGAGGAAGGCTTAGAGGATATCAGTTGGTGGCTGGAACACCTCCCCACAGCTTCCAAGCGCATTCGAAATGAGGGGGCAGATTTTGAAATCATAAAAGATGCCTCTGGTACAGGGTGGGGCGCCCACAGGGGCGCCACTTCCACCAAAGGTATTTGGAAGGAGGAGGAGGTAGACCTCCACAGTAACATTCATGAGCTAACAGCCATAAAATTAGGCCTCGATGCACTAGTCACAGAGAACGGGGTCAATGTGAAAATCAGGACTGACAACACTACATCACTGGCTTATGTCAGGAAAATGGGTGGGGTTAAGTCTGAACCATGCAATAAGATAGCCAAAGAAATTTGGGAATGGTGTGAAGAACGGGACATTTGGCTAACAATAAACCACATCCCGGGGAAGGATAACGTCCTGGCTGACTACCTATCTAGACACTTCTCGCATGACCTAGAGTGGGAACTAAGTGAAAAGATTTTCAAAAAGGTGTGTGATATCTTTAGCAAGCCTGAGATAGATCTCTTCGCTTCTCGAGCAAATAAAAAGTTAGAAACTTTTGTTTCTTTGGGGCCTCAACCAGGCGCCTGGGAAATTGACGCTATGTCAATAACTTGGAGGAATAACTATATGTACATTTTTCCTCCTTTCAGCCTCTTGGGGCCCGTGATACAGCGGATCCGGCTGGAGCAGGTGAGGGCTATCCTGATAACACCAGACTGGCCGGGACAGCCCTGGTACGGCGGACTACAGCGGTCCGGGTGGCGGACGCTCAGGTTCAGGAAGGCCAAGGGCAACCTCTGTCATCCGGGGAAGCCGGCCAACAAAGAGCGACTGTCGGCGACCCCACTCCTGGCATTTCGGACATTCTGAAAGCAGAACTATCTCGCCAGGGATTTGACGGACACGCCATCGAACTTATCACGCAAGCCCGTAGGCCTGCCACAAGGAAGACGTACAACACATACCTTCATAAGTGGTACGCCTTCTGTGCAGACACTGACACACAAATCCTCCAACCGTCGATCCAACGAGTGTGCAAGTTCCTGGCGAAATTGGCCAAAGACAAAAACGGCTACACCGCGCTAAACGCTGCTCGTTGTACGCTCTCGGCCATTATGGGCGACTTCCAAGGCCAATCGGTGGGCCAGCACCCCTACGTAAAGCTGCTTCTGAAGGGGGCTTATGAGATGAACCCACCGGCACCTAGATACCAGGAGTTCTGGGATGTGAGGAGGGTTCTAGACCTGCTGCAGACCTGGGACAATGGCACCACCGAACTCAGGGAGCTCTCCATGAAACTGGCCACCTTGCTCCTCTTAGTCACATCACAAAGAGGCCAGACCATCGTCAACCTTTCCATCCAAGGTTTGAAAATGGGAGACAAGGTGGTATTCAAGATAACAAGACTCCTAAAGTCTAACAGGTTGGGGGACCCTCTCAACACGATAGTCCTGAGGAAGTTCGACCAGAACCCGAGGGTGTGCGTTGTTAGGTGCCTAGAAGAGTACCTGAAACGCACCCAAAACAAAAGGAAGAGCGAGAAAAACCTCTTGGTCAGCTTCGTCTCGCCCCACCGCGGTATCTCCCGCGATACACTTAGCCGTTGGGTCATGGTCGTGCTTGAAAAGGCTGGCATTGATGTTAACCATTACAAGCTACACTCCACCCTAGGGGCCTCGGCCTCAGGCATCCTTAAAGTGGGAGGAAACCTCAACACCCTCATGAGGAGAGCGGGTTGGAGGCAGGCGGAGTCCTTCGCGAAGTACTACCACAAACCAATCGAGGACGTGGTAGGGGGAAATGCACTCCTCGAGCAGTGACTGTTTCTAGAGACTGCATATACCTCTTATTTCAAGCTACACCTTCTGTTAAATATAGATTGGATACTAAAAGAATTGTGTTTGGTTTTCTGTTGGGGGATTCAATTGCTCTTAAACTCTCGTAGATTTCCGGAAACGCTTAAGGTTTCCGAGGGATAATTTTGAAATTATTCGAGACTTACCTGTAAGTTGAGGTATAATTAAGATTATACCGAGGGAACCTAGCGGTTCAGGGAATATACGCCCTACCCACCCTCCCTCAACTTACTCGTACACTCGTAAAGTAGACATTATCTATAATAATGAAAATAATCAGGGGGATATGGCTTACACATCCCAGTATATTTATTTTATCAGTTGTAGGCTTTCATCCCCCAACAGGCTCTTAAGGACTGACTGCGCATGCGCGAATCCACCTCTCGTATATTCCCTGAACCGCTAGGTTCCCTCGGTATAATCTTAATTATACCTCAACTTACAGGTAAGTCTCGAATAATTTCAAAAATAAATTGAATTCACCAAGTGGGAGACATGGGTAGTGAATGAAGCAATATTCAATCTGGGGCAATTCAAGTGAATCTTTGTAACTTTTTCATGTTCATATGGAAGAAATCTGTCAGGAAAATGACATTATGCTAAGAGGTGCGAGGGTATTTATGAAGTTAGAGTGAAGAAGGGGACCCTATAGAGATTGAAATACAGTTTATTCATTCACTCATAGCAAATCTGCCTTTCCTTTGTTTTTACTATAGCAACTCTCATCCTGCACATGTAATCTTACCTCACAAATAAAATGAACTATCAATGAAGAATTAGTTGCTTATCTAGGATTTTAAGGAGTGCCTCTCTCTTAAGAGTTTCTTTTCTGTTGTTGCTCTTGCATTGTGTAAACATCTTTTATCCTTTTGTAGCTACCATCCTGACAATGTCCCCTGTTTCCTACTGAATTCATCCCCTTTTCTACTAGCCCTATCTCTTTCTCCCAACATGAGAGCTTCGCAAAAAGATTATTGAATGGGACTTTATGCCTTTGAAGCATTCACTAACACATCTCTATTTCGGCTGTCAGGATCCACTATGACTTGAGCGCCCAACTGTTAGTGTCAATCATCATCTTATGCAGTAATCAGAAAAGATAGATTTGGCAGGGCTGTCGTAGTGCAACAAGCATGGCATATCTCCTCCTTTTAGGATGTACTGTCATTATAATTATGATGGCCACTATGATTTGAGGAGTTGCAGTCCTAGTATGTAAATACCGTCCAGACAGATCTGAGTGCCACACAGAGGAGGTGAATGCCTTTCTACAATTACAAAAGTCAAATGAGTCTTAAAACATGAGCTAAGTATTTAGCAACCTGCACAGATTGTGACCTATTCATATGTCTGTGTTTCTGGTGATGGGTAACGTATCAAATATTGGTTACCATGTATATGCCATTAATAATGTTTTCAAGAAATGCTCATTAAACTCTGTACCCATGACATTTCTAGGATAATAAAGGAAGAGTGGGCGGTGTCTTGTCATGTCCTAGGCGAGTTTCTAATCCATGAAACACGTTTTAAGCAGAGGCAGATCCCATGAGTGGATGGCAAACATATTGATCCCCTTTATGATACAACCCCCACCCCTCCTGTTGCCGCCCGGTAGTACTCTACACCATACAGGACTGTTGTCTGTGACAACAGCATGAGGGTCTAGGAAAGCAATTCTCAACATGGTACAACCAGGAATAGACCCCCCAATTTGAAAACTTTACAATAGCGGATGATTGCAGATAGTTTGTTATGACTACTCTGCAGGACTAGCACTTATGTAGTAACTACACAGGGTTCGGTAGGGCAGTCCTAACAGTACAATCAATCATTAGTGACCATTATTACATGACTTCTGTGATTTTGGGTGCTTTTTCTGGATATTCCCATGCACATACCTATTGATGTTGATATCCATGTAAGGAGGCATGTTATCCATGTAAGGAGGCATGTTATCCATGTAAGTAGGCATGTTATCCATGGATAACATGCCTCCTTACATGTCATATGTTACATGTTAAAACCTACGAAATTTTCATTGCCAAAGGTAGGGGTCGAACCCATAGCCTGCTGTTTGAAATGCCAGCGCGCTGCCTATGAGGACACACCGCCAGACATTCATAGCAGCAATACAGATTGGTTAGAATACCACCAGAAGCTGTCTGCATTCTCGTCTACCCCTCCCCACCACTACTGCTGCTCCCATAAGGGCGACAAAACCAAGCCAAGGTGGGCGCCGAGGTGCGTGTTCCGACGGTCTAGTGGTTAGCACATTGCGCTCAGCTGCTAGAGGTAGGTGGGAAGAGTCCCGGTCCGGGCGTATATTTTTTTTCGCTGTACCTGTCTGCGACGACTGATGCCAGCGCCAAGGTGTGGGTACTGATCATGTGCATACACTATGGCAGGCTTCGAGTACCGGGAAGGGAAAGATTTTTGTTTTCAAATTATATTATTAATTTCTATTGAATATCTATTGATTAATCGTGTAATAAAAACAATAGTTAATGGATATGTCGTGACTTGTGACTGATATCAAACAATAACATGCAACAAGGGAGGTGTAGCCCCCGAGTTGCATGTTATTGTTGGATATCAGTCACACATCATGACATATCCATTAATTACTTGTTCACTAGATGCACGTCTTTAATTGCAGTATAGGGTGAGGGATCTCACTACTTTTTGATGGGGTCAAGTTGTACCATATAGAAAAAGGCCTTTCAGAGAGAGCAGGAATTTCAGAGCACCAGCTCATACTCAAAATTTTGATCATGTTACTTGGATAGGGCACCAGGCCTTACTAGGAGATTATTTCTGAACATACTATGACTTGACCCTCCAAGTCGTACCAAAATTACCATAGGAATGACATTAATATTTCCAGCCGTACGGCTGTAGCTGATCATGGAAACTTTTGAGGGTTCTATGTGTTTCAGCCTTTCTCATCATACCAAAGTGGATATCGGCTTAACTCTTTAGACCTTAAAAGGGGCCGTGTCTAGTTTCCCCAAAACGGCCTTTGACGGCTGAAATTGGTCAAACCTTGAGGAAATAAAAGCATTATTTTCTGCCATTAGTTAAGGTCTAAAGGGTTGATAGCCTCCTACACACATATCCCCCGCACCTGCCCCTAACTGTCGTCCCTGGAGAAGGGGAAGGTCACCTCTCTATGTGGACCCTGGTCTAGTGGGGTCACATCAGCACAAGGGGGCCTGGTGCTCTCTAAAGCTACACCCTCTTATATCACTCAAATGGGTCACTTTGGGTTGGGCTCCATGTTGTCCCCAGATGCCAAACAATCAATGACTCAAAGATAGATTGAAGCAAATTTCAGCAAATCCGACATTTTGTTTAAGATCACATTTCAAGCAACTATATATGCTCATCTTTACAGAATCTGGTGCTTAAATATCCATGGAGTTGTAATATATTTGGTTATGAGCTACCTTTATCTTAAGTTTAAAGTTGATTTGATTTGAATCTTCAGGCAGTGTCAATTACCTTGTAATCCATAACCCATTCATCTAATACCTGGTTTTTCTTTCAATTACTGTTAAATAATAGGCCCCTAATGCTGATTAGAGAGTGTGTTACATCCCTATAGCCTTCCCCTGACTACCCTCTCATACCCGGTATCCAAATCCCCTGGGTATCACACGTAATGTAACCTTGACCCTTGTATGACAGATCCCACTACCCTCCCTCCTCCATCCAAACCCTGTAAGGGCTGGGATTTAGCGTCTGACTAGGACTAGATGGAGAGAGTTCATGGGAGGACAAGCTTATAGTGGGGGATACTTTTTGGATGGCGGCGAGATGGAGGAATCAGGTATGAAAAACAATCTTAGCAAATCTGTCCTGATATAGACATGTTAATAGGCTAGGAGGCCTTCAGGTGAGACAGGCTTAGAGTAGGCTGTACAAAGAGACGGAAATAGAGAGAGTGACATAAGCTAGCCTAGCCCACTAGCGGCCTTAGAATTTGAGATGAAAACCTTCTATTATGCTGCAAAACTGATGCTACAAAACTCTAAAAAAAGATTTTGTCAAATAAATGGTAGTTCTCTGGCAACTGGGACAAGAATATCACCATTATTTTTAAGTCAAGCAGTATAATATTATGCTTGACTATACTGTCACCTAAGGCTTCATGGTAAAAACGCACTGCTGTCCTGCATTACAGGTACAATGCCTCACTGTTTAATTATATGGGGATGCCTGGTATGTTCAATAGTTATTCTTATAAAGTAGCTATTTAAGGTGATAGAAAGCAATTTATGGCCAAGTCAGTATGGCCTCTTTAATTGGTATTGATGTATCACCTTAACAAATCTGAGGCAACACATCTCTAAAGGGAGGTACATATAAAATGGCATTCAAATTGCACCATGTTAGATAACATTTATTCTATTTAAACATTCATCCAAAGTAGCCTTTTCTAAGGCTGTTTTTTTTGCCACATTGGAAATAGTCTTTATTTAGAGAGTAGGAATGATGTTATGTATATTAGGCACTGGTGTATTGGGTCACTGGTGTACATGGCATGAAAAGGTAAGAACACAGGCGCTTAACCCACGGGAAGTAACGCGCCTTGGTGATTGAAGGGACAAGAGTAATAGAGAGTAATCAGGGACTGCGGGCTTATTTTCCTCTAGATGGCGCAACGATCGATCTCAATATGTATACACCAGATGGCACTGCAAACTGGCTTGGAATTGTAAATAAACAAAGGTGCATGGGCATGGTGCATGAGTATGGATCAATGAATTTTACACCTCAATACAGTATTGACCATTTATCTATCACATGTACTGATATATTTAAGCATTGGGAAGCCTAAGAAAAATGTAAACATGAATAACTGATGGGACATATTGCCTGAATATCTTCCAGTGTCCACATGGTCTCATCCACAGGAAGCAAGCATGGGCCATGTGGAAAGTGATCAGGGTCAGGGTTTGTTTGTTGTGGCACAGGAGATTGTGCCACATTGAAATACTCTACTAAAAAATATATGCCCAACTAAAATAAATACCATTAAATGTATTATGACGTACCATTATATTATTCCAATAATCTTAACACATTACTCTATTAATCAAAGAATATATAAGAAATTAATACATTGAATGTCCATATGAGCGTTCATGCTCCACTGAACACCAGCTATGTCAAATATACATAAGTTATAAGACCAAAGGAACCGACCTCATGGTCCACTGCACGATATAATGATTTAATGGTTAAAGCAGACCGACCTAATGGTTCACTGAGCACAAACAATAGTGTATATAATGTTCTAAAGTCAATGCAACCGACTGTCATGGGTGGCTGAGCACTGCTGACACCATCACGGATGTCTGAGCACCAAAGACTGAACAATAGGTTACATAAGTAACGATGCCATAACCTTCAGGTTGCTCTAGCGTCGCCCCAGAGCAACCCAGGACAAATATGAAAGCAGTTATGTAACCGCCATAATAAGATGGTCAAAATGAGCCCAAGATCAAGGCCCAATGCGCCACAGACAAACTGGCGTAAGTTACGCACCCGGAAAGCGGGGAGTGGAAATCTGACATATTCAACTTTGCGCATGCGCAAAATGAAGGTTGTAGACACAGAAACGGTTGAGTTATGAGGGTCTGAACATGGCAAAGCGGTCGAGACAATGGGGGACGCATCGGCATCTATGGGGGTCCTTTGTGCACCCACTGAGACATGAAAGACTCCCCTCTAACAACCAGAGACTAGGGCAGATGCCACTGGCTCCAGTCAGTCTGGAAGGCCAAGCCAGGGTATGGGTACTTATATCCCTGGCAGGCACCTCTAGAAATCAGAATCACCAGAACCACCATTGCAGTAACATCTCCAGTCCAGCTCTCCTCTACCTGCTATAGCTCTGCACTATGCTGGGTTAGACTATGCCAGACAGACATAGGACTATACCGCTAGTGGCCAGAGGCTATCTCCTACCAGTCACCTACCAGAGGGTAAAGTTACACATTTATATTATCCCTCTAAGCAGCAGGTCAGGAGCTAGGTGTGGGAACCCACCTAGGACCATACTGGACAGTGTATTATTATTATTACACAGGTGGAGTGGAACAGAACTTTATACTTTATAACCAACTGTATATTTACTGTGTGTGGAAATTACCTGTATATTAACATTTGTATTACTGATACATAACATGTTCTGCCTAAGCTGAATAAACCAGTGATAACTGGAATAGCACTAATAAGAGCTTGATATTATTACTCTCTATATACCACTAGTCATATGATATTTCTCATATGACAACTTGATCATGCACAATTACTAGTATGACAGTATCATATCCATATCAATAAGTCGTAATACCAGTGAAGAATTCAATGTTTCTTTTCTATGTCTGAACCAGTCATGGTCATGGGGTCTGAAGAAACCAGCAACCTGACACAGGAGACTGGCTTAACCCATCGAGAGCTAGCATCGACTTTAGTCGATACCATGGTACGCCTAGCATCGACTATAATTTTCTCTGGGTATAGATTTTTCCAAATCTGAATCCAATTCCTGCCATGACATTCATGGGTGTAAAATAGATGCAAATGGACCATTCTAGGTTATGTCCAGGTTGAAACAGGTATATCTTTTGGATGAATTGCAAAAAAAAACACTTATCATTTTTGACGTGCATTTAATTTGATCTTTTAACCCATTGACACTGGCATATTTTTTTTTATATACTTTTTACAGTGTGCAATTATGGTACACTGACAATGACCTCCAGAACCTCATTGATGCAGACCGATGGGCGTGAAGCACTCCTACCCTAGTAGCTCTAAAATGGTTGGCCTTGTAACTGGCAGTTATAAAAAAGACACTACAACTCTTTCCTCATATGTACCGTATGTGTCGCAAATCATTCCATGTACAGCCGATCCCTGCTAAGACCGCCATATGTCAACACCAGCAGGCATCCCTACACTGATACTCTGTGCATCCAGGTGTGTGGATATATTGTCCATAGCAGGCAAAACACCAGTGCCTAATGTCATAATCTACGCTAATGATCGACCAGTCCGATTATTTATCCAGCCGACCATTCACAACCACCCCATCCCCTCCCCAGCTTGCATTGTCACTATCCGCTCATTCATCCTGCACTCAATAGCACTACGTGCTCTCGCTTCCTGTGTTAATGCTTACTCGAGTGCCACGTATTTAATGCCAGTATGGAATGTGTGCTAGGGGTAAACGATATTCAAATTAATGATAACTCTCATCGTATCATCGTGAAAGCTCAGGGGTGATGCTAAAATATTTGTCTGCCTTCCACTCTCTTTCTCACTCTTTGTCTATCTGGATGTCTCGTTGACTCTGTCCATTTTACCATTTCAGTCTTTTTGCTATTCTGTTGTGAATTTAATGCATCCTGTCCAGAATATATACAATAGCATAATGTTCTTTGAATGTTCCCTTATTAGTCTGATTAGCATAATGTTAAAGAGGTAGAGTTTCATGCTTTATCTGGTTGCTGTGTCTATCTAGTTATTTCTGATAAATCCCTTTAATCATCTTTATGTTTAAAGTTGATTAAAATAGATTAAAGGTGCAGGATCTATGGCCTTCAATAAACTTCCAATTCTGCCAAAAGTTGCTTAAATCTCATGCAGTGAATTCCAGTTTATTTACATTCCTCCACACCCTCCTTGTCCTTTCTCAACACTGTACCCCCTTCCCCCAAAGAACCCTACACTAGAGTCCTTAGGGTAGAGGCACCCTGAGTCGGACAGACACGTAAAGTAGGACACCTTTTGCATTGAATTTCATAATAGATATGAAAAATACAGCTATCAATTGAATTAGACATGAAAACTCAGGTATCATACTCTCTAACAAATGGGGAATAACATGTAAAACATCTGTCATACATGGTTTTACAACTGTACAAAGCCAGGGTGTTTTTGTTATATTCTGAGGATGAAGAATGACGAGTGAATGGATATCCTGGTTTGTTTTGTCAATTTGTCATGTCTTAACCTGCATGTTTATAGGATTTTTATACATGTCAATGGCAATATACATGTTTTTGCTAATAATTTGACTTGACAAACCTGAATACATCCCTCATATTACAGTATGGGAGTTATTCTTACCTTCATATTACATCTACAGTCAGACACCAATTACACCCCACCTGGGACACAATTATATCATGATTTCAATACTTATATAATGGACATTTCATTACAAACAGAGTCCTTCATAATATACCTGTACTCCCTGATTTGAATATTTAACCTGTGGTTGGTTTACCTACTATGTAACACCTAAACCTAAGCACTACTCCATCTGCCCATAGAAGTCATGCTCATCTGGGCCTGTAGACTGACCTATTATAAGTATGCAAAATTAAACATCTCAGAGTATCCTGGAGAGGAGTATTGCATTAGCTTGGATTCCTTAGTGTCATATGCTATGTGCCTTTATAGAATATTTCAGATACAGTTACCCATTGTGTCTATATCAATTAGATAACATAGTGTCTGACTCTACACTGAGAAAATATTCCTATTCACTTGAGTCTGTATCCAGACTCAGGCAATGTCGCCAAAATGAGTATGATTTGAGACTCAGCCTGAGCCTGGGGTGATACTCAGGCAGATCCTGAGGCTGGTCCAGGCTGAGCCTGGGGTGATACTCTGGCTCTGCCTGAGTATCATCCACAGGGTCAGGCTGAGTCTCAAATCATACTCATTTTGGCGACATTGCCTGAGTCTGGATACAGACTCAAGTGAGTAAGAATATTTTCTCAGTGTAGGGTCACCTCTGGCATGAGCTGTCTGACTGGAGGTGCAACTTGATGTTTTGGAGACTAAATATGTACAGCTCCTTTATTCATATGTATTGGAGAATTTATTCAAGGATCTTGAGGGTAAAGTATTGTGTATCAACTGGTGAAATGGAAGGTAGAATTCACCACTTTTAAAGGTACAGGATTTAAGCACCAGATATGGCCACCTTCTGTGTGGTCAGGAGCGTCCAAAATGGGTGCCTCTACCCTATGGGCGAATCTCTAGCCACTTATTGGATGCACTTAGTGAGATCCCTTCTGTGCCTTAAGTTAAAATGTGATCAAATGATGATTCCTCTTGACTTAACAAAGAGTGCTGACAAATGCAATGAATGTCCTATAGGGAATCCTAACTATAGATCTAGATTACTGAGTGGAATGTAGTGCTGAGGACATCAGGCTGACAAAGAGGTAAACAGGATTTAGCAGGGCAACATAGGAGGGTAGACACCAACTCTACCTGGTGATAACTAGATATGCTATACATGTAGTAGATACAGGGCAAGGAAGGTTAATCTGGAACTTGTGTTGGGCCGTGTAGAAAGGTTAGTGATACATAAAGGGGGCAGGGAGGAGGAGAGAGAGAAAGAGACAGAGACAGACAGGTGAGACAGGCAAAGAGAGACGGAGACAGACAGAGGGAGAAATACACCCAGAAGGTGACAAACAGGCATACAGAAAGGGACAAAAACAAGGATGAAACAGAAGTCAAGCTATGCAGTGCTGCCTCGCTATATTGCATACTGTAGTGTGGTATTCTCTTTAAATCAAATCTGCACCTACGTATGTCAACAATATCTGTGATTCTTTTTGCGGTAGAAGGAAATCTACCCTCATACACTTGATACTATTTGAAATCTCAGTCTTAGCCCTCCTGCATTGGGCTTAGCCTGGCCCTGTGTCTTTGTTATGAATCAGTAACGGAAAGGGTGAGCTCAAAGGCATACTTGATGTGTAGATATTTCAGTATACGTGGGAGCAACAAAAATTACTTCACGTTTGCCCATTCCTCTTGCAGAATAGTTCCTAAACTTCCAGCAGCAATCACCAGTGTAGCTCAGCCTAAAGGTAGAATTGCTCATGAAAGAAACCCTAGTGAATGTTTCAGTAAGCTAACAAGGTGTAACTCTCTGTAATTACTGCTAAAAAGACCTAGAATTGGGCTTAATGTGAAGTAAAGGCTTTTAGCTAGAGAGCGCTGCGGAAACTATCAGAGTAGATTTGGCTCTTTGGTCTTCTAAGTGGAGAGCACTTGGGGACCAATTTATCTAGGTTCTCTATGCTCTAAGCTCTGATATGATAATAGGGGAACTGTACCTTAGGCAGAACAAAGTATTCCAAGAGGGCGTTTATTAAATGGTGATGAACATCTCTGGGAGAATAATGAATATTATAGTGAAAAAGACTCAAATAAAGTGATTGGTTTACCATCAGCAATACGACTGCCCTACTAATAACTACACTATCTACACAAGTGCTCATCAAACAGAGCAGTCGTAGTGCACTTCATGCGATTAGTATACTACTGGCACTAAGTTTTGGGGTTTAAAATAGTAGTGACTGTGTGCGGCCATAGTGTCATAACGAATGGCCTCAAGACCTATGCGGCACTCCTCATTCTTCCCTCTCCATGCGAGGAAAGTGGATGGAGATGAGGCGCCTTTACATGGCGAAAATTAGGAGAGTATGAAAGGGGCGCACACAGAATTTAAAATTCACCCCTGTTGTCATAAGTGTAAATTGCTGGAAGTTTCTATTTTTTTTTTCTATAGCATGTGTAAAATGTGATGGCCATTCCTAAGAAGTGTGCACCCATGAAGAGGGCCTTTTTGTTAATTTCACTTAACCATCCAACTAAAATGCCCACCTTCCTGCCTAACCGAATACCTTATGTAAGAGCCTATCTAGTAATTATAATCTTGGTAAAGAAGAACTGCTGTTCAAACACAAAGAACAACTGCGACTGCACTTATAGCTACTTTAGTAATTGATTTAAGTGAAACTTTTAAGTAGATAGATAGAATCCAATTTACTCCTACTAAAGTCCTTTAATTTCATGTAATGCTGTTGTTTATTATGACCTTCTGGTGTCATTCTGTTATATGCCCCCCATGTAGCCTAAAGTGGTTGTTCTACCGAAGCTAATTTGTTTCAGATTTCAAATCGGGTCTAAGTCGGTCATTTTCCAGATGCATTTTCACCAAATTCCGGTTAAATCAGAAAAAATCATTTTCTGAGCGAGTATAAGCAAGAAAGAGTTCCTGGTAAGGTTTCCATCTGTCTGGTCTTCCTAAAAGGGATTACCAACACTGTCCAGTCCTGCTACCTCAAAGTCCTTTAAGCACAGGGATAGACTGGCTACTGGCACCTATTCTCTTTTTCTAAAATTGTATTAAAAGACGTTAGTAATGAGAATGCATAGATTTAACAGATTCCTGAACAAATCGGGGATTAGACAGTATGACAGATAGCTATAGCAATTCGGTGCTTAAGACCTACAATAGGTCTACTACCTTTTACCACTATGAACCATAGTAAATTTTATCACTGGAAGGGCCTAGAATTTATTTGCCATTAAATATCTCAAGAAAAAAGGAGTTGAGCCAAAACTTTCTTATATTGTATCTTGTAGGCCAAATGATAATACTGGTAGTTTTAGTTTCAAAGTAGAATTTTTTCATGACACAGCTTGTTACAAGACCTGGGTTTCTGGTTACCCTTACATGGTGAATTATGTGTGCATAACCATGAAAAAGTCTACTGATTTAAGACTTCTTTTTATATAGGATCATTACCGGGGAAACTGTGAAAGACCTACGACACGTCTATAGACTGACACCTCTACCAGCGTTACATTGACAGCCACCTTGACTTGCTACTAGTTCTTAAGGTGCCTACCAGAGGGGGTGCCAGCAACATCACCTGCCTCACCCTGAGTGTTTTTGTCACATGATAAACACGTGATCGATGGGACTGGGCATGCGCAGAGTACTGGGGGCAGGGGAGTCTGGGATAGCGTGCTATCAGCCGTGAAGCCAGCCCCTCGAGCCTCATCAGTGTGACAGGGCGTTGTCATGGAGATAAATGATGCTATCAGTGACAATTACTATGGATGTAACCATATCAAACTAATTCTTCTTTTGTAAATATCTACAATAATTACCCTGGCAAGAAGGTGAATAGCTCTATTGATTTACAGTTCTGAAAAAGGTTAAGTTTATATGTTGAATTAGATAAAATGAAAGAGAGAAAAACACATTACTGACTTTTATTTGAAATATGAGAAGAGCATTAGTAAAAATGGTTACCTTTGTACAACTGAGAAATTGTATGAAGTTCATGAATTTTCTTTTTATATGTGATGAGAGCCTGAAAGAATATCAACTGAATGCCGGTCAAACCAAGCAAACATTTGAAACAAAATGGGTAGGATAACTAAATGGAAAAGAGAAAAGGGCAAAATAGCAGCACTATGACAAAGTACTTTTAAAAGCGGACTGACCATATTACCACCTTTGTTCTTCTGCAAATGAGGCATCCCTTTCAATGACAGGGCTGAGCGACAAAATGGACTGCACCACATTGTTTTGATGTCTCATCCAGAAATGAGCCGATGCCCATCTCTGTCCTTGAGCATAAAATTGATTATCAACATTTAATTTCCTGTTGTTTCCCCGTCCTGTCATCCCGCGTCATCCCTTCTCTTGATGGATGCTCTTTTTCAAGTCTTTATTAGAGTGGTTTTGGAGTAGATTCTTAGCTTTTGGTTAGATAAAAAAATAACTATATATATTTTATGAACCGCCAAATATAATTTAGAATAAGTGATCGTGCAGATAAGTTTTCCTACATTGAGACGTTTTTAGATCCTGCTAATCAAGCCACCTCTGTTGCAGACAATAAAACAGGAGAATTTCAATTCTGACATCTACACGTAGAAGAGTGAACCATATCTATATGCTTTTGGATCGTCCCACAGCCAAGACCATGCAGATCCTAAACTTGACCTTCAAGGCCTCAGTGTTCCATTTTTACTGCTGCATACTAATATCAAGCTATTAAAGTTCCCAAGTTGCTATACAAAGGTAGTTATTAAAAAAAACAGTTGGTTTCCTGCCAAAAAAAAGAAAATAGCAAAAATAGATCACGGAAAAGCGTGCATGCAAAAATAAAACAGCCATAAGTAGCTGCTTTGTAGTGCCTGACTGATATCAAAGACTTTATCAGGGGACTGGGGCTATCTGATCCCCCACACTAACCATAGTAGGATATAGCGTGATAGGAACAGTATCCGCCTCATTCCGAAACAACAAGCCGGGGTCATGGCAGAATGCTAGTAAAAAAGTTACTTTTTTTCTACTTACTTCTTCATAATTGTTGTTTAGATTGAGATAAGGATCGCTGAGTGACCGGAGTCTCGTGATCTCTCGCTGAGCTCATGACCCGCCGAGTGCTGGAGTATTGATTGCAGAGCAAGAACTCACGAGATCCTGCAGGAAGGATCAAAGGCCTGAAGGATCTAGTAATGACAAGCCTAGAGGCCTAAACAGGCCTGATTAGCCAAAGTTATGGCCAATTAGTGTTGTAAAGCCCCATGCTGTGGATGTAATCATCGGACGGTGGTCCAGTTGGGTTATATTAGTCTATAATTCAGGGAAATTGTTCTATAGCTCATGCTATTCATGCTTGCTGCTTATCATTTCTGTCAGTCATTGTGTCTATGCTAGAAGTTATGATTAAGAAATGCTTTTGAAAATCAATGTTAGGTGTTACAGTATGATGTATATATCGGTGTACCCTAATTGTTATTCATTACATGTATATGTCATCCACTAAACTGTACTTTTGTCTCTGCAGGTGAGAAAACAAATAGATGACGTAAGCAGCGAAGAACAGACTGCGTAAGTAGGACATGATTTAGGAGATCTTCAGCAGTCATAATCTAAACAGTTTCACAGTGAAACCATTAGAAGTCTGTGAGTAGTACACATAATCAGAGCTTTATATATGGCTAATTCCACATATATATGTAGGGGAATTACTATCTGCGTGAGTACTGAAACAGCTGTGTTACTGGCATATTCTTTTTTTAGCCTCTATAAGTGACTGTCTGGGGACAGCCACTGATCACTCCATAGGAATTTATGGAGTGAAATCGTGGCTCACTTAGAAATAAAGATTTGAGCACAAATCTTTTCAATGAATCTTATAGTTTAAAGTATCCCCAGTAGGGCTCACACCATTAGAGGTGAGCACATTCATATAGGTTTGATATTGGCAATTTTGTTTGTATACCTACCTATATTTCAGTTCCCAAATCCCTGTCTGCCAGTGTGCTCCCTCATTTTCTAACCAGGTTTTTACTTTGAGTGTATCACTTGTAGAGGGAATTTGTAAGATTGGAGAGTGCCTGCATGGTTGACTGATCGTTGAACTGTGCACAACTGATTGACTACAATAGCCAATCAATTGATCATAATAGCCACACACACACACTCCTCAGTCACATACCTCCCTTCTTTACTCAGTGCACTAAACTAAAAGGATCTGCTGAAGACTAATTGAGGCCAGAATGAGCTTTAGGCCGGGGGGCATTGCAAACCTGAGAATGATGGCTTAATTCTATCTCCAAAGTCAAACAGTATACAATTTAATATTATTTGCATAAAGGGCACACTAGACGATGCCCCAGATATTGACTGGTAAAGAAAAAGTAGATTGCCAAGAAAGGAATATGCATGTGACAGCAGTTCTACTGCATAAATACTCCACCTTTTACCATTGAGTGCTCTCAGTCTCATTCTGCCAATATTGAGACGATACCCAGTCAAATTATTTTTAGGTGTTATATTCATGTTGACACATTTATATTATCCTTCAAGAGTCATTCAATGCATTGATGCCTCATACTAATTGGTATAAAAGTGAATGCAGCCCTGACAAGTATTGTAGTACATCGGCTACTAGGTGCACCTTGTGTATAGGGTGCACTCTGACTTGAAGGAGATATTATAACATACGACCAGGGCGCGCTTACCTACATTCTGAGCCCCAATTGTAAATGGGCTATAAAGACCACTGTACTGGGTACAGGACCAGCGACTTTTGGGTCATTAGATTTGTATTAAGAGTAACTACCACTGTTTTAAAAAAATAGAAGCGATCTACTGCAAAACCCTGCCCCTGGTCTAACCGTGTATTTCAAGTATATCCTTTAAGGTGTAGCTGGTGGTTAAATCCATGTGCATAAGCCTTTTTGAAAAGTAAGTGTTCAGCCATAGCTGACTAGAAAGAAATCTGCAAGACTTTGATTGGATTTCAGAGAAATAATGGATCAAATTTCACAGTTTTTTTTACTGTAAATTCCCGGTGTATTTCCCCACTACTCCAGCAAAATTAAACCTTTTTAATTTGACATGAAGTGGAAAGACTGACGATTTGCTCCTGATTCAAAATCGGGAATAAATCAGCTTCCGTGGAAGGTCGCCCAAGTGACTGATTGGTTCTATACTTTTGCATAATCAAAAACTATCGGATGAGCAATATTTTGGCCGACCGTCGGCAGTGGAATACCCACTTAAGGTATTGTGGTAGCTTGCAAGGGCTACACAGACCCAATAGGATTTATCCACTTGTATATTGTTTGCATTATGAAGTTCTCACGCAGTTCTGACAATTAGACTCGCCACACAGAAGCCAGTTATTTCCAATGGTGTTGGAGAGACTAATAAGTTCAAAGGTTAATTAATTGGAACTCCACTCTAGATAGCTACAAGTGTGGTGGTCATGCTGCAGGTCAGGTTATTAGCTGCAGTCCATTGGCAGCGTGTCTCCAGTCTCATAAAGTGCTGCTGATTGCCTTTATTATGGCTCTGATATGTGGCTAGTGGAGACTTGTCTTACAATAACTCTTTAAGGGCTGATAGTGTATCAATACATCATAGGCATGGGTCCTACAGAGTAGCTCAATAAGTCTCACCAGCACCTCGTTTGCACATCATGATGACCACAGAGAATGATGCATCCATGCACTAACAGCCCTTAATGGCCATAATAAATCTGAATAGATGTGGCACTGGTAAGAAACTCACTACACTTGACTTTGGGTCATACCAATAAATGGATATCCTGGAGGTATCATGCAGCATTGAAAGGGTAGCCCTTGCTTTGTGCATGCTCTGCAGGGATATATCATACATTTTGCATTCCAAGCTACTGCAGGCAGTCTAGTTACGATTACTATCATGAGCCATGAAAATATATCATTTTGCATTAGGACTGGGCTCTAACCTTGATTCTACTCTAGAATACTTCATGGCTTGAAGTGTCTACTTGTGTTAGGCATCTATGCTTGCCTAATCTCCTATCAGAATGCTTAGTTGTATATTTCAAAATCAGCCAACATACTCTCTCATGACTGTGACTGTGTCTGCCAAAGGCCCAGACCTACATCGTAAATACAATGTTGTCAAGATAACGGTGAAGTCCTTGTCCCAAAGATGCTAGAGATCCATACATCAGTATTTACACAGAGATCCGTTGTACAATCATGAATGGTACTGCCATTTTGGGCTTCACAGTAGGAACTACACTGCTTCATTGCAATACAATTAGGTTGGTTCACTGTTCAGTTTTTAGAGGATCCCTGGTAGATTCAACAGTGATTTCTGAGAGTGTATCACAATGGTATGGTCACAACTGTACCTACATAACTAGAGGCTGGGCAGGTATAACGAGGGCACTGGGTCTCGGTTGGGAGAGTGAGTGTCTGCGGTGGGAGAGTAAAGAGGTGGGTGACTAGAGGTGGGTGATACCATTGTGTGTCACCATGGTGAGCGGGTGTGAGTCTATGAGGAGTAGTACCTGACAACTAGTCCACAAGCCATGAGACAAAATAGAAGCCATGAATTGTAAGTCACAACTGTGCCCTACTATAGGGTTTCAATACCCAGGCTTTTCACCTTTTTCAGTTACATTTGAGCATTGACCTGTTTCTAAGCTTCCTGACTTCATATTGAAATTCCAACAAGAAGGTTTTACATTATATGACAACTGTATACATCAATGTATCTTTCTATGTTATTCCAGGTGCTAGTATATGCTTTTATAACATGGTGATTGAGTTTAGGCACTGATTTGAGTGCTGAAAGTGGATAAAACGAGTTATCATATATTGGGATACAAGAATCCAAAATTACAACGGACCGGGCATACCTTGACAACGAGTTGACACCAATGTAAATCCTCCATTTTTGAAGCTTATAGACCAAATCTGATGACATGCTTTGGACATAACATCCTTGAAACATTATTCTAAATCCCTGTTGACTAGATTCCTTGAAATTATGGCTGAATTTAATAAAAAATAAGTCATAAACTTTTGAAGCGAACAACCGTCTGTGCATCTTCGCCATTCTGTCAACAGTATCTGTGTCCCGCCTGGTGTGTAGAGATTGAACTAACCGTCGCTTTGATTTGCTATGTGGTACCGGAAACTTTCATCGTATTCTGGCCATTTTAAGCAATTATCTACAGGCTTCAAATCATGTATTGGAGGTTGGTAATATCAAATATATATAGAATATATTCTAATTGCTTTAATAAATTTAGAAGGCTACACATCCCCTATAACATGTGTACATGGAGTGTTTTCCTCGGCGGTCCACTCGGGAGGAATATCAACATGAAACCAAGATGGCAGAGGGCCATCTCGTCCACTCGTAACAACGGATTCTATCAATTTTAAAGGTAAATACTTAGAATTAATGGTGGACACCATGTTATAAACATAATGTGTAATGATTAGACTTGAACTCGTTGGCTTCAGGCCCTTGATAAAAGCACTCCGCTTCACGTTGTGCTAGTATCATCCCCTGAAGCCAACTCGTTCATGCTTCATGTGTGTTCTTCCTGCAAGGAGCAGTTATTCCCTAGACTATTGATGGTGAAGTGAAGTGGTCATTCTATTCATAGGTATGACAAGACTAATTGGCCTTTCTATAAAGATAGAATGGGAAGGGTGTGAAAACCACTCATATAGGACAAATCCTTGAAAATAGGTTTCCAAGATTGTATCAACCCCACAGGGTCATCAGAGTGAATTAATGTTGCCCACTGTGCACGTTGGTATTTATGATGCACTGGTGTAGATCTGGCAAGTGAGTCCCCAGGATTCAATTCACGCATCATGATATGTCAAACTCGTGTCATTTGCTGTTTTGTAACTGGTTTGTGTGATACATTATAACCTATTCTTATACACTTGTTTCATCAGAAGGGAAGTGATCGACAGAGGGGACCTATAGGTCTACTGAATGGTCGAGGCAGGGGCGACTTATCTTAATTTGCCATGAAACTCTACTTCCATCCTCCCTCAAACCAGCTTCCTGCTCGTTAGCAGTCCCCAAGATCATGCCTCTCCATTCGCTTGCTTTCTTACTTTCTCCATGGTCTATTACGTTTCCACATTCAAGCAGCCAGACACTTAATAAATTCGGAGGGGATGGGGAAGGAGATTATCCTGGCATCCTGGCCTTTACATCACACATGTCTTCATTCAAGGCATTATATCTTAAGTGAGTTGTGAAAATCACTGTTTCAAAACCAGGTGCTAAAATACAATGATACAATACTTTAATGCCTTGCACCTATGCCACATTCAGATATAGTCCACAAACGTATAGGAAACATAGCTAAGCCACATCTTGTTAGCCATGCCCTAACTATAGAGCAATGAAAAAAGCAGCCGGGCTTGTAATCTTGGATTTACGGTAGAAGCACCTACTGGGTTTGTCTTGTCCTGAGCCCCCGTGTAAACACTGACATGTTCCTAATCCCTAATTCCACTTCCTTCCACAATCTGCCGTGCAAAGGCAGCAGCTTCACTCTAGACAGGCACAGCAAACAGAGAAAGGAAAGAAGAAAATAAAAGAAAAGAGAGCGACAGCATAGAAGACATGCATTCCTTGCTGCTCGGTCACTAATTAATATCGGATGAATTAGTGGAAATGATGGATGGGGAAAAGCAAGAGCTACTTGCACAGCTAATAAATGGTGGTGTGAGTGTCTAGGGGTGCAAGGAAGGGATATGGCGACTATGTATAGTGGTAGAAGGATAGGGTAGAGGCACCCTGAGTCAGACACTTTTTGCATTGAATTACAAAATAGATATGAAAAATTCAGCTATTATTTGAATTAGACATAAAAGCTCAGGTATTATACTCTCTAACACATGAGGAATAACATGTAAAACGCCTGTCATACATGGTTTTAAAACTGCACAAACCCAGGGTGTTTTTGTTATATTCTGAGGATGAAGAATGGTGAGTGAATGGAGATCCTGGTTTGATTCGTCATGTCTTAACCTCCATGTTTATAGGATTTCTATACATGTAGATGGCAATATACACATTTTTGCTAATAATTTGACTTGAAAAACCTGAATACATCCCTCATGTTACAGTATGGGATTTGTTCGTCTATGACCTTCAGACTACATCTACAGTCGGACACCAATTACACCCCACCTGGGACATAATTATATCATGATTTCAATACTTATATAATGGACATTTCATTACAAACAGAATCCTTGATAATTTACCTGTACTCCCAGATCTGAATATTAAATCTGTGTTTGGTTTACCTACTATCTAACACCTGAACCTAATCATCACTCAGTCTGCCCATAGACGTCATGCTCATCTGGGCCTGTAGACTGACCTGTTATAAGTATGCAAAATGAAACATCTAAGAGTATCCTGGAGAGGAGTATTGTATTAGCTTGGATTCCTTAGTGTTAGATGCTATGTGCCTTTATAGGATATTTCAGATACAGTGACCCATTGTGTCTGTATCAATTAGATAACATAGTGTCTGGCTCTAGGGTCACCTCTTGGCTGGCGACCTGCCTCTATGTTGAGGACATCATAGAGGCAGGCCATGTCTAAGAAGTTACTAGTCAATCATCCCCTGTTTTAAACCTTACTCACAAGAGGGCACCCTAGCACCCCAATGGTCAACCTGTCTCTCCTATACAAATGTTTAGATATAGTTTGTGATTGGAGAATAGAAATAATCCCATCTAGTGGAGACCAAGAGTACTTCTAACCATGATCTGGAGAGAATGTCATCAGACATGGCCAGAGGGTATCTATAGCCCTCAAATACCTGTGGGGACCAGCGTAGGGTCACCTCTGGCATGAGCTGTCTGACTTGAGGTGCAATTTGATGTTTTGAAGACTAAATATGTACAGCTCATTTATTCATATGTATTATAGAGTTTCATCAAAACTTCTTCATTGACTTTGAGGGCAAAGTATCATGTATCAACTGGTGAAATGGAAAGTAGAATTCAACACTTTTAAAGATACAAGATTTGAGCACCAAATATGGCCACCTCCTGTGTGGTCAGCAGCATCCGAAATGGGTGCCTCTACCCTATAGGAGTAAGTGTGGGAGAGGTGGATTGGTAGTGGTATACTGGTACAGTGGTCTGGTTGTCGCAAGGACGAGGTCTAGAACACTGTTGAGAAAATGTTGTCAAAATAACAGCAAAAGCCTTGTCCCAAAGATATCAGAGATCCAGAGTTCTTTTCACAGATATTCCTTGTACCACCATGCTGCCATCCGAGCCTTCATTATAGAAGCTACACTGCTTCACTACGATATGACCATGGTTTAAG
Source organism: Acholoe squamosa (assembly GCA_949317995.1). Taxonomy (NCBI): domain Eukaryota; kingdom Metazoa; phylum Annelida; class Polychaeta; order Phyllodocida; family Polynoidae; genus Acholoe; species Acholoe squamosa. The sequence continues at coordinate 68,106,712 of OX439043.1, forward strand.
AGAATCATTTGTAGTTTAGGAATGGAGTGGAAGAGAGATTGAGTGGGGTAGGGAAAGGTGAATCGGTGATAGCATTTATAAGCAAAAAGAAGGGTTCTTGGAGAGGGAGCGGGAGTGTATAGGCTATAATACAAGAGCGAAGGAATGAGGTGGAGGCAGGGGGAAATATTGGTAGTGTATGTGTTGGTGTGTGCAAGGGATGATGAGTCACTTGAGAACATCTTGTTGTTGCTTCACTCAAAACAAGTAAAACACTTGCGCATGGTTATCCGCATCAGTATTGTATAATGAGTTGAGTTTGAAAATGTTTTATTTACTTATAGATCTGATGCAATTAGCTTTTCATTACAGCCAAAGAATCAACAAAGGTACATCAGAAACGTCAATGGAGATACAAATACATACAGAAATAGAAATGCATGCATCTTTCCCAACAAGATGGGAGTTTATGAACCCAGGAATGTTGACAAAATTGATGAATGTTTCATTGGTGAGATGGCTGGTCAATGGTGCATTTATAGAATATGCTAAGCAATGGTATAATGACCAGGCAAAAACCATTCACAAAATGAACCAAGGATATTAATGTTTTGAAATTTTGACTCCGGATTCCCTTTAGAATAGTTCACATTTACTTTAGGAGAATAACTCAAGACATAACAAGCACAGAATAACTCATAGACAAACAATCACAGTATGGAAAAGGGGACTGACTTCAATTTTCTTTTTCTTTCCGTTATTTTCTCTATAACACCAAGTCCATATATAAAAGGAAGGTATGTTGTTTGATTACAACATAAAATGTCACAACACTGTATACAAACCCACCACAAGGTGCGTTTATACCTTAGATATGCCATGGCGGCCGATAGCATGTTAGAACATGTTGACTGAAGATGACCATTATACATATTGTTTGTATGAAGTTAGATCCGTTATTGACCACTCAAGATTATATACCTACAAAAATACATTCAAATATGCAAACCCTTCCGAATTTAAAATCATCAGTTCAAAAGAATGTATATTCCCCTACCATTTGATGAAGATAATAACTATATACGACAATGAGGGCATGGTCGACCCAAATTGCTGAGATATGGAAGACCATTCACATGATAATTATATCAGCAATAAACAGCTGTCAAACTCAAACTCATAACATGTCTGGAGAAAATAAGACTTGACTGCTGATACCCATGAGAAATTCTCTTGTTCATGCAAGAATTGCAAAGTTAAAGGTTGTGCGTCATGAGAAATCTAGCGATATTTCACTGAAGGAAACATGATGCCTTCAGGTTCAAGCTCGTTTGCTGCTTTAATGGACCAATTTTACTGGCTATTCAACTCAGAAGCATTTCATTGTGGGCATCTTGCTTCTTATGCACCCATAGGGGGTTTGAGCCCAAGTTATCGGTCGGGTAGACATTATGTATGAATGCGGCTCAGGCAAGCTCAACGAGAAGGGGTACTCATCCATGATTGATTTATATAAGGTCCAATCCTTTGAGGTTAATATACACGCCAATGCATGTCACACTCGCAAATATAAAATACCAATATACGACTGGCCTTAGAATTAGATTGTCTTTGTCTTCGTCCCAAGGGCCCCCATAGACCACTCTCATATAACAGCTGCTATATAACACTGTAGCAATTCTATTGTGTGATATCACCTGGGCCATTCTCCCCATAGAACTCGCCAGTTTCTGAGTTTTGCCTGAACTGAAGGTTCCTAGAGCTGCTGACCATCTAGTTGGAGTATAATGCATGCTGAAGGAGACCTTTGGAGATCCTTCAAGTTGTACCAAAACGTATATAGGAGTACCGCAGAAATTTGTGGCTTTATGGTTGAGTACAATGCTGGTGGATTAAGATTTGTCCTCCAAATTCATATATTAAGGGTGGGGGCTATCTATGTTCCCAGTGCACAAGATGTGGCACATCCTCTCGTATGTTATGCCTGTCAGCCAACTGTCATCCTTCACTCTGGCATTTTGCTATGGTCACTCCTCCCGCCTCAGTCACATCCTTATCCCCTACCCTGCAGACCACGCCCCAGTTATAGATGCCACTCACCTTACCTGAGGCCAGAGTGTGGCCTTCACCTGTAATTAAGGTTTGACCAGCAGCCTCAGCATACTATCATACCATATACCCTCACTGCACTGGTACATTATTAGGCCAACACATTTAGAATTTCCAATGCCCAAGAAGTGATGTGTTGTATGGCTGCATCCCCTGTGAATCATGAGCAAAGTGGGCATAAGGCTTTTTGGAACTAAGTGGTCCCTTTAGAGGCTATAGATCTATTGACTGACCCTAAATCTTATTGAGTGAAATTTAGAACTAGGCGTATCGACTTATGCAGCAAATACCACAAAACCTAAGTATATATCCAGTGAATCTTATTCATGGGGTTTTACATAATTGCATACAGAGAAATAGCTGTTTATGTCAGTTCGCACAGAATACTTATATTGCCATTCAAGTATCACAATCGAGTATCATCTGGAAATTTATATATTTCCATATGTAAATTAGAGATTAATACTTTGGTGGCTGACCCTGACAACTTTACTGAATAAAAGATTCCCAACCACACTGTAAAAGCAGCTTAAACAAGAATCCCCAGATGGCAGTATTGTTGTACAAGGAATCTCTGTGAAAATAATGAACTGCTCTTACACACAGGAGCATCTTCTCACCGCTTGATAACAGCCGGTTGTAATATGCTTAATTCCAAATTGCCAGCATGGTATAGAAATGAAGTCTTGATGAGTATTTGCGAAGGCTGAGTCCAATGGCATATAATTCAAACGCAGGGTGCAGGAGGGGTATGTGCCCTCGTTTTAGCAATAGTTAACGAGTTAATTCCTATTTTACGCCTCAATTTCAGCTAAATATAGTGATTCGATACAGGATCAATCACCTCTTTTTCATAGACTTGGATCAGACATCATGTCAATCCTTAGGGATTGTATTAACCCCAGCAAGTTGGTTTAAATACATAGATAGAACTAAACGACCGTGGTGTACGAGGTGGCCGATCAACCACGAGGGGGGCTCTCCCCTGAGGGGTGGATCGGCCACCGAGGACACCAGGGGAGTTTAGTTCTATATTTATTTGATGTTTTTAGAGGGTTTAAATAAGGAAAAATTATCAAAATCCGGTACCGTAGTTCCCCGTATGAGCGCCGGTCCACCATTTTGAATGTTTACATGCACCCAGAACGAGGCTGCAGTGGTGGATCGGCCGCTGTGGTGGATCGGCACACGTTACACCACTGGGGGTGTGCGGATCGGCCCTGCAATGCTATCTCTATGGGAAGAAGTTATTCACATAAAATAAAGCCCAGTAGACTTACTAGGGCTGTACACATGCAGCCTGAATAAAAATAAGTATGATCATTTGAAGTGCTGCAGGATCCATAAAGGGTTTATCTCGAGGTTCAAATTAAGGCAGTGACTGCTTCATGTGAGGTGGAGTGCCATTTAAGTAACATGGCCTTTACAGCTGTCACTGAGAGTCTTTGAGTACTTTTTACAGGTAACTCAATTTCACCCATCATGGTAGGTCGTATTCCACCTTCCTCAGCAGCAGAGCACAAACTAGCTGAGACAAATCACCAAAAAAAGGTAACTTTATGTGAAATAACTGATAAAAAAATATTCCTTCAATTGGATCTGAATTTCTGCATGCAAATGTCCCTTGCACTATTTTTATCATGATGCAAGTGACATTCATTTGCACTCTTAAAATATGTCATCAAAATCCTTGTCTCAAATTTGCCAGAGATCTGCCATTATTTTCACGGAGATTTGTTGTACCACTGTATTGCTATCTGGGACTTCATTGTAGAAACTACACTGTTTCATTGCTATAAGATTGTGGTGATTCGCTACTGGTATTCAGTTTTACAGGGATCACTGGTAAATTCAATGGGTATTTTAGAGTGTGGTTCATGAAGAGCTTCCTGTAAATCTGGCGCATGTAGCTATCAACTAATTGATAACTGCAGCGCAGACCTATTCCAGCAAAACATCATCAGTTATTCTATTGGCATTCTAGTTTACTTCCGAGAACCTTACAAATTTCCTTGATGCCATTCATTGGCACTAATATTAGGTACACCATTCCACAAGAGGATATTGGAATTTTCTAGGTCCGTCAACTGTGTCAGCAAGCAGGGCAATACCTCAAATGGCCTTAGGCCATTCATCAACACACTGTAATGAAACTCTGCAGCTGAGTAAAAGAGTACCATACCATTGCATTGAAGGCAATGTTCTGAATGAGGGCCAGGCTCATATAAATGTGTACATCTATGAATGGGGTTCATGAAACATACCTTACACACAAAAATGCTGAGCCTTTATGAGGGGGTGTTGCTTTCAAGCATCATGTATACCCATTGGTTGGTATATTGCCCAAATGTAGTTTTTTCAAGCAGACTCACCTGCACTTAATCGATGTTGAAACTCCAGAAGTGCATTAACATTGTAGGCTTTGTATGGTGCATGTAGCCTGCAAAGCAGTTCTTAACATACTATGACTCCATCCTCCAAATGGATATGGAGCTTTAATTTTGCAATGTTCCCTGCCTTTTCTGAATGCTCAGCACTTCCTTTTCATTCCCATGTTGTTTCTCCAAGCTAAGCCCATTTGTAAATATCAGATTCTCCTTAATCCCTAATTCCAGCTGCTCCCACATTTCTTACAGGGGCTTTTTCCCAATGCTCAAAATACGAGAAAAGTATGGAGGATTAGAGAGAGAATTTATTCCCTGAATATTGAATGAGGACAGCAGAGAAGAGTTGTAAATGAGCATTTCTTACCTTGAAGGATAATATTGCAAAGTGCCTAACCAATCTTATGATGTGCATTATTAGGCAGGATGCGTAGATATCCTGCTGCTGAAATATATGCTATTGAAATCAATGTTGAGCAATAAAAAACAAATCTCAGATATCCAATGTTCTATGTAATGACATCGAAATCTATTAACGCCCGAGCACAGACCTCACAGACTTTGTGTGCACGAACATTCCTCATGCCTCCCTTTTTTTCTGAACCAACCATTTCCCACAGGAAATCCCAGTCCTCTCTCTTAAGTCTTCAAAGTCCCCTTCAAATCCCTCCCTTGACGGTCTGGCTGGCAGCCAATCCTTGTCCAACTTCCTTCTTCTACCAGAAGTTTTTTGCATGTCTGTGAAGTTTTCCACAGGGTATAAGGGCCTGCTGCTGTACCAATGCCTTTACATATATATTTTTCTTAATATTTTCAGAGAAATTATCTTTTTTCCTGTTTCTGTTCTTTTAGCTGAATTGGAATTTAGTAATGTTGAAAGGTAATAAAGGTTATAAGGCGAAATGGTATGACATACCCTGTCAAACTGTGTCTACAGGCTATCTTTGGAATCTAGTGAAAGAAACTGTGGGATCCTGCTCAGATGCAATTTATGTAATGCTGTGGAACCTCGTTCTTATTGCCCCTCCTTAATCATGTGACTCCTGGCAGTATAATTGGGTCTAGCTGATTGCCTGACCTAAATAGGGGAAGACGAAATTGGCTGATGCATATAGAACAGATATGGATGCCCGACCTACATTCCAGGATGATGAATGCTCTTTGCACTAAATATGAAGTACCTATCCATAGGCCTGCTGATTGACCTAAGTCTTAGAAATTGTACTATTTCATTTTCTTACTCCATAAAGCATTGAACAGCTTTCTTGTCCATATTTGAGTATTTAACCTTATTCTGAAACAATCTGTAATTATTCTGTTATGCACCACAGTGCTCACATTTTAGATTGAGATATTATTGGAGGAGTTTTCTCCCCCCAGTGGACAAACAGACCCTGTAACCTATGCATTCCACTTTGTTTTAATTTATGTTACCTAAGGCTAATCTTCCTAAAAGTGACAAAGAGAAAATTTTGATCAATCTTGAATCAGGTAGATAGCATTAAGTGCATTCAAGTCTGATTTTTAAGTAACCAGTAACCTGCAGTGAGTGATGGGCATTGCACAATAAAGAATGAGCAACTATGGCATAATAGGCCAACATTTTCTTCTATAATTTCAAATAATCTGTGAACATCACACACACTAGATGGCACTTTTACATACTAAGACTTATGGTATAATTTAGAAGGGGTTTCCTAGTAGCATCGATTAAGGTGGCTGGCGGGGATTGACTAAAAGTAATTAGAATTTCGCCATATTCTCACCAAAGTCTCAAAATGAGTTTTACTGGTCATATGTGCAAAACTAATATGGGGGTCCAATGCATATTTTTGAGATACAAAAGATTCAACCCTATATAGGATCATAATATAGTCACATATATTTGTCACATAAATCCCAGATTAATATCAAAAAGTAATTAAATTCTTTTTAAACTTCTCTAGCACTTTGATTTTTAGCATATCTTTCCAGTAGACACAATATTGTTATATGGTCCCAGGCATATTTCTAATGTTTTGGATGATTGAAATAACAAATGTAAGGACATGGGTTAAGTAGTGACAGGTGGATCATCTAGCTTTTGCTAGGTGGCCTTACACAGCAGTCCCCATGGCTCATTGGTAAGTTCCCTGCCTTACTCTCAGGGGACCAAGGGTTCAAATCCAAGCCATGCCATCCTGTACTTTGCATGTTTCGTTTATCCATAATGCCAATATAACACAGAGACCCCTGGTGTCAAAATGCTGAACCAACAAATCCCACCAGCCACCTTAATTAGCACTATAAGGAAATGCACTGAAATGGGTGTCATTAACAACAGTTGGCACTGCAGGAACTGTAATTCTATACAGAATTTATATGGAATCATCTCTTGAAATCATGCAAGGAAATAAAATCACCTACTGCTTCCTCTGCAGCTTAAAAGCACTCAGATAGCCCAAAATACACATTGTGCATCAGGCCTCAGCCAACCCGGAGGTTTGGGGAAGCTTATAAATGTGAGAGTATCAGGTGGCGATTACTCAGAGATGAGCAGTAGTTAGCCATTTAATGGTTCCATAGTGCAAAAACTCATTCTGCTCTTTTCATACCATGGTTAATACTTAAATCCTTGGTAAATGAGCTCAGCTTGGGTATTTATTTTGCATTGCATGCCTCTTCAGCAAGGTGTAACTGATGGATGACAATCGTGAATTGGGTTAATGCAGGCACAATGCTTTATTGCTATATTATGCATCTCTAAAGGGGTAACCTCAGCTCTGAAACCTGAGCTCCTGATTTAAATGACCTGATCAATGAGTAAGTCTTGCAGTGGAAAACAGCTCAGTGGGTCATGTCAAGGTCATGCAGAATTTAAAAATGATGAACCTTTCAGAAAATCAGGGATCTTGTTGGACCTATAAAATTCATGTTGCAAAATATCTAGCAAGCTTATTATTGGAAAGAAAGTGGTTCAAAGTTGTCAAATTGGCTATATTTTCAGTGTCGATACATTTTCCCTCTAGACATTACCATGACTGCAAGACACGGGTCAGGCCTTATTTACCCATAAAACCTGGCAGGTTGGAGGTCAAGGAAAATAGGGTAAAGGAAGTTTTTTTCCCAAGTGAATCTCTAAAGGAGTCTAAACATAATAAAGATCATTCAAATATGATTGCTTTAGTTTTATGTGTAAAGTGGAATGCAATACAATAATAATCATTTCAACTCTTTTAATGTCAATTCCATAAAATGTAAGTGACTGCAATTTTACTGTTGCTTAAACATCCTGATCAATCGGTCTCCTGTGAGTCTTCTAACCATGGCCATACCAAATAACACATTACATCTCGGTTTCTGTCTTCTCCATCACAATGTAAAAAGACCATGACAGATGCTGGGAGAAAAGGCACTGATGGGCTCTCATTTATTTTCCTGTCTGCCAGTCAGAATCTGTACTTCATCAACATCTTGAGTTATTTCGAGTAAAGAATCACCAACTATAATGGCTTTTGTCTGCTTGATATTGCTGATGGAATCGCTGTATTGTCACGATTGAGCGATGGGTTGTAAACAATGATGCCTTTTCTCTTCATGATACATGTTTGCCAGGTTGGTATGATGCATGGCCCCTTTGATGCATTATAGACTTAGGGTAATGGCCTGTTTTATATATGGGCTGTGTGTTACAATTACTGCCCCCCCTCCACCTATCCATGCCATGGGGAATTTATCTAAGATAATGATGAGTCCTGACAGACATCCGTAAAATATTCAATGAGGGTTCCTATAACAAAGCTCATAATTCTATTAAAACACTTTTTCAACAGTTGCAGAAATTTTATCAGAAAATGATTTGGGTTTAGCATTTAACAAAACATATCCTAATATGTGTGATACTACAACAGGAGGCCATTTCTATACATGTTACTGTTTGCTGTAGAGTTCCAGACTGCTGTAAAACAATATTAAAACCACTTGTATCTCCCATTAGTTAGGTTTGCTATATATTGCTAAAGGAAGAAACAATTTTAGGTTACTTTTCCACCTTGGAAATAGAACTTGAGCTATATGTATCTATATGAGGGAAACCACTGCCCCCTCTCCAGTGTGTATTAACAGCTTAGAGCTAAATTGTGAAGAAAAACTCAGCTTGGGACAATTCTCATGAACTTCTGTCCATGTCATAAGTGAAGCAGTTACCCCGGTCGGAGGCCACTAGAAGGCAGGCCTTCCACACAGTGGTCACCAGCACTCTGTCAGCAAGGCTATGATCTGTGCTGCACCCCTGGGGCTCGTCTCAACTCATTCCCTAATATTCCACTAAGGATATTAGATGCAGTAGCCACTACTAACCGCAAGCCTCAGTGGGCTGAGCTGTGTATCAATCATCCCCCCATCTAAAAACAAGCTTCTTCAGTGATAGCCCTGTGGTTGTGTCTTTGGCTGTTGAATAGCTTTTTTGGACTGGTTCAGTTAAAGGTGCGGTTTTATGAACTGCTGTGCTCAACATTTAACATTTAACCCATTAAGGGGTAACATAGGTAAGCACCCTTCATGAATTGGGGCATATTTTAACCCAACAAAACACCCTATGCAATGTATTGCAACACTGCAAATACATAGCCTTGTTACCTACCTAGTATCCCAGTGGTAAAACTGCAACCTGCTTTAGATCAATACAGAAATAAGAAAGTTCGACTTTTCAGAGAAGTTGTTGAAGGTTTGTAGGTACCTCCAGGTTATTAATGTTATAACACGCTGAACTATGCAGGCATTTAGCTAGTCCCCAGGGATGAGCTGAATAGCTATTTTTAGCTAAGATTAATTAATTGATGTAGCTTTAGGTTTTCTACTCATGAAGGCTGCATACAAATATGATGACCCTTCATGACTGTATCAATCATGTAGGGTCTGGATAAGGCAAACTTTACTGATGACATTAAACGAAATATTAATATAGGTGAATTTACAGTTGCTGCATTTATAGACCTGCGTAAAGCTTTTGATAATGTTGATCACTCTGTCCTTCTCACCAAACTGCATCATTATGGTATAAGATCAGATAACTACCATTGGTTTGAAAACTACCTTAATAATAGATACCAAACTATGCTAGCGAATGGCATACAGTCTGAGAAGGAGAGGGTGATCTGTGGGGTTCCACAGGGCTCCATTTTAGGCCCACTACTTTTTCTAATGTATATAAATGATGTAACAAACTGTATTAAAAAATGTAAAATTAAGTTGTACGCAGATGATACTGTGATCTACTCTGCACATAATAATTTTAATATTGCCAAAGACAAGCTTCAAAATGACCTTGAAATCTATTATACCTGGTGTACTCAAAACAAGCTCTCTATCAATGTGACAAAAATGAAAATAATGATATTTTCATCAAGCTCAAGGAAACTGAATACTCTGTCAGCTGATATAATGTTAAATGACCAATTACTTCAGGTTGTACCAAGTTATAAATATCTTGGAGTACTACTGGACCCACTATTACATTATAACCTACACCTAGCTAACCAGATTAAAACAATTGCTTACAAAATGTATAAATTGTGCTTACTACGCAAATATCTAGATGGAAAGCTTGCTATAAGAATTTATAAATCGACTATTTTACCCTACATGGAATATGCGGATATATGTTTTATGAGCACTTTTGATAAATACCTGGACCCTTTACAATATTACCAAAATAGATGTATTAAAATATGTTTCCAAGTGCCTCATCTAACTGGTACAAATCATATCCACAATATGTGTAAAATTAACTTCTTATGTGACAGACGATATGTGCACCTGCTAAATTATATGTATACAAGGTCTCGAAATCATGTTTACATGGACAATAGACCAATTAGAACCAGGTTACATGATGCTCCTACGTTTAATGTAATAACCCCCAACTGTTTAACATATGCTAGAAGTGTAGAATATCTGGGTGCTATTAGCTGGAATGCACTGATAGCTGGTAGGAGAAATGCCCCTAGCCGGGAGCAGTTTAAAACTGAATCCAAAAGCTACCTGGCAAATCTCTTCCCATATGTCAGGATATAGCGCATCATTGTTTTGTTATTATCTCATTATAGCCTATTATTGACTTTTATATAGATATAGCACAATAATACCTAGTACATGGCTTAATATAGGATTTGTATAATTAACTTGCCCTCTTATCATCACATCATTATCACAATATTCTCTTATGTGTCAACTGTCTTGCTTAATAAGAATAGAAGAAAGGTTGAACCAGAAGAATCAACCCTTACACAGATCTCTGTGGGGATGAGGTTCTCTTCCTTCATTATTATCTCGACTCAAATTTTGACTATATAATAACATAACTTTCTTGTCATTCTTGTTGATTATTGTTACACTGATTATTACTGATATTAAATGCTATGTTTACTCACCGGAGACTACTATAGACAAGCATATTATGACTCATAATGTACTCTATAACTATGAAACAATTATGTACTTTACCAGTATAACAAAACATGCATGTATAAATTCATTTATCGATGTATCAACAGAAAGGACTCATAGACTGTATCAGATATATTTGAGATAATAAAGTAAATCCAAACCAAAAAAAAAGGCATTAATGCAGCACTGTCAAGTAGACATAAATGTGACAGGATCTGCGAAAGGGACCCTTAGTGTAGGGTGCAATAAGGTCCCTTTTCCCAGTACATGTCACAAATTATTTATGCATCATAGAGACACATAACAATGGCTCGCACTTCAACACAATCATGTCCAAGTAGATTTATTTTTTTCCAGCAATGCGAAACATGCTGAAGGGGAAACCATTACCATATATGTCCCTCCTGAAAGTCTGAGTGGAAATGTTCTATGCTACATTAGACGTCATGATTAAGAAAATAGGAATGCTTTTGAACTTGAATGCAATGTAAGGGTGCTATAGTACTGTATGATATAAAAGCACCCAGCATATTGTATTCATTAGACTGTACTTTTGTCATTGCAGGTGAGAAAAGTAATAGACGAAGCAAAGAGTGAAGAACACACTGTGTGAGTAGTACATAAAAGGGGGATCTTTTACAGGCATAACCTCAGTAGTTTTACAGTGATACTATTAGAGGTGTGCAAAGAGTAATTAATCAAAGCTTTATAACAAGTAAATTCCATGAGGAAAAGATCATGAGGCTAGATCAAGTGTCATCAGTTAATACAACCACTCACAAGGGCTACCTCGACCCTGCAGGATTCTTAGACCCCCATGTTGTCTGCATTACGATAAGTATAGTCATACTCGCCACGAAGCTACTTATATCCAATGGTGTTGGAGAGAGTAATAACTTCAAAGGTAATTTAATTTGATCTCCACCCTAGATAGCTACAAGTGTGGTGGTCAGGCTGCAGATCAGGTTATTAGCTGCAGTCCATTGGCAGCGTGTCTGCAGTCTCATAAAGTGCTACTGATTGCCTTTATTATGGCTCTGATATGTGGCTAGTGGAGACTTCTCTTACACTAACTCTTTAAGGACTGATAGTGTATCAATATATCATAGGCATGGGTCCTATAGAGTAGCTCAATGAGTCTCACCAACACCTCATTTGCACATCATGATGACCACAGAGATGACCTTAATGGCCATAATAAATCTGAATAGACACAGCACTGGCGAGAAACTCACTACACTTTACTTTGGGTCATACATGTCTTCTTCTAGTCTTTAAGACATTGATCGAGTAAGGTGCTTATAAATGCACTATGCATATGGGTAAATTGATATACTGGAGGTATCATGCAGCATTGAAAGGGTAGCCCTTGCTCATCTCTTACTATGGGCATGTTCCACAGGCATATATGTTGCCAAATGGGCGAGAACGTGCCTCTGGGGGAATTTTTTAGTACTGGATTTTGCCACCAGGGGCAGTATATATGGGTAAAACACTGGTTGCCATGGCAACTAAAGTACTGAAAATAGTGATTTTTGCATGAATTTGGTTAACATGGTAACTAAATGGAAATGGTACCATGTTACTATGTGGATCATTCTTTTTTTCAGAATTTGAAAATATGAATAAATAGCTACAATGTGCACTTTATTTCATCTCAATTGATGAAGGGGTTCCTGAAATATGAAATATTTGAAGTTTGATCAAATCATCATTTTTGAGAATATGAATGCTATGTATTCAAAGCTGTATCTCCCTTATCACAATAGATATGGATAACCAGGATTCCAGGATTTTATACCCATGTGTTTAGCTTAGACTGTCACCATTTCAGTAGGAATATCAACACTTTTTGAAAGGTAATGACACCCCCCTAAGGCCCAAAATCTAGTGTAAAACACTATAGACCTGGGGATTGAAAACATGATTACAACCATGAAGACAGAGTTAGAGAAGCTAATATAATCCAGTAGCACAAAGGCCAAAACCGGGCTACTTGATGAGATGAAAGTCATGAATGACAAGATGAACAATGACCTCACAGGTAAGCTATCTGAAGCACAAACTACGATAACCAATCTAAAAGGAGAGCAAGGTCTTAAGAAGCGAAACAGATATGCAAAAGTATAAGCTGGTATCATTTGAAGATAGAGTAGAGATGATGGACAGAGAATCCAGGAAACTAAACCTTTTGATTGAAGGTTTGGAGGAGAAAGATGAGGAAAACATTCCGGTTACACTGGATGATCTCTTGAGCGACATGAACCTGCCTGTCAGGACTATAGACCTCAATGCCGCATTCAGGCTGGGCAAACCTATTCCAAACAGGAAAGGAACCGTTATGGTTAAACTTGCTAACTAGACTGTAGCAGTGTACATATATGCATAGCTGAGTGACTTGCATGATAAATATCACAGTGGAGAAAGAGTACTTGTACACCCAGACGGAGGGGCCGACATTGAGCACGTATGTAGAAATGCCGACTGGTATCTGCAGAAATATCCAGGAGATAAGATATACCTATCATGTGGGGTTAATAATATTTGCACCAAAAGATTCACACACAATGGCAGAAAGTTCTATACTTTTGACTGGCTAACAGAGAGAGACCTAGTAGAGTACATGCTAATGGAATTTGACAAGTATGTGGGTCTATTACGGCAGACATATCCAGACACTGTTATCTATATATGTACACTGGTGGGACTGGACATCACACGGAACTGCACCAATGGCAATTCAGAACTGCTGATGATTCTAAATGATGATATATGGAGGATCAACGATGAGCTGCTCAAGATGAATCAACATGTGGGACTTCTCACTCCATGGGTTTCTAGACCCATACATGACTATCACCATGGGCGGAAGAAGGATAAACACCTTGAGGACGGGCTACACCCTGGTGGTGAAATTGTGGAGGCCTGGACCAAACGCATAGGTCAGCACATCAAGGTCACATATGCTCGCCAGCTAACGTAGGAGATACCCAGGCTTGGGAAAAGGTAACACAATACCCAATACCCGATTCTGCTGTCCATAACAAGTAGATAAGATATATCTAACAGGAATATAGTTCTATTAATCTGGCTTGTTGTGTAGTGAGCCACTAACTATATAGTTAAATAATAGACTTGTTGTGCAATGAGTCTATGAGCATATGAGTTATCTGAAATGTTAAACATTATCTATGTTTTTCCTATAAACCAAATATATTACAGGGTTATGCATATGAGCAATATACCATAAATCTTAGTATACATTATAGTGGTAGCAGGTTCGTCCATGGGCGCGGCCTTTGCTGGAGCTTGCTCCCAGCAAGTGCTACTAATAAGACCTATCAGATCGGTACCAGTTGGCCCCCGAAGGACCGCAGTGAATAGATTGGGGTTCTCTCATTGGCTAATAGGTAAACCTGCGTATACTATCATATGAAACATGATGTACATATTATTTCTAAATATCTATTACACTATTATATATAAAGGGTAGAGTTCAAGCTCTTAGACTGACAATTCACATCAGTACGCTTTGGAGAATGCAAACAGGCGATCATGAATCCACACTGCTTTAATAGCAGTGTAATGAGGTTAATATTGGCATTAAGTATGTTATGTAACATTTCAGAACACAGAGTGAAAAAGGGTATATTATGACTTCACAGCCGGAATGGGCAATAAGTGGACTCGTGGAAAAACTTAATGGTAGCACAAAGAAAATTGAATTAACAAATTTATTCAAAATTGATAATGGGTAGTGACGATAATTCAAATAATGCCAAGGGTTTTAACCTTATTCATTAAACCATGAGGAGTATTAGGAATAAAAGAGACAACCTGATTGAATTCTTTTCAAATAAACATTTTTTATGTAATAACCCTTTCGGAAACATAGCTACAGGAAATAGACACGAGTTTGCTATAATTTGGTTTTGTTAGATTAGACAGGGTACTAGATTAGACAGGGTACTAAGTTAAAGTAACAGGCTCTCTTGGTGAGAGATAGCAATATACATAAGACAATGTATTGTTTTCTCTGATTTTGAATTAAAAAATTTGAATGTAAGCAATAAGGACATTGAAGCACAGATCATTAGCATTCCTAATACGAACGGTAAAAAGATGGTGATTGTAAACATATATAGGCCACCAGATGGAAACAAGGGACTTTTTTATTGGTGCCTTGTGTTCTATAGTAAAAAAAGGTAACTCAGATGTATTTGTTCTTGGAGATATGAATATTAATTGTTTAATCGAATCTGAGGAAAAGGGCCAATTGACAAGAGATATGTTAAGTATAGGGGTGTTAAACAGTTGATACATGAAATAACTAGGGATGAAGAACCACAAGGCATCCTTGACTTGGTTTTTACTGATTGTGATAATATAAGTGAGTCAGGTTTGCTCCATCTGTGTGTTAAAAATTACTCACTACCAATTGGTCAATATAATTATGTTAGTAATTGCTCACTATCTGTCAGGATTTAGTCAATATATAATAGTAATTACTCACTTTTTGTCAGTAATTAGTCAAAATATATCAGTAATAATTTATTATTTGTCAGCAAATAGTCAATATGTGTTAGTAATTACTCACTATTTGTCAGCAATTAGTCAGGATATGTCAGTACTTAGTCACTATATATCAGAAATTAATCAACACATGTCAATTAGTCAATATATGTCATTATTTACTCACATTTTTCACGAAATATATGTCAGTACTTTGTTACTGTTTGTCAGCAATTAGTCAGAATATACCAGTAACTATTCACTATTTGTCAGAAATAAATTAGTCAACATATGTCATTATGTTAGCATAGTACATAGTATGATTCATTGGTGCATTATGCCTTGACTGATATGATGCAGTCTACCTCAGGGACCATCAGGAATATCGGTCTGAAAGTTAGAAAAAATAGAATAGGCATAGATTCATAGCCTTTGATTTATTGGTATAATCTAAATATGTCAGTACCTATGCACTATTTGTCAGCAATTAGTCAAAACCTGTCGGTAATTATGTACTACTTGTCAGCAATTAGTTAAAACATGTCAGCACTGACTCACTACTTTTCTGCAATTAGTCATTATGTCAGTAATTATACACTATTTGTCAGCAATTAGTCAAAATATGTCAGTTACTATGAATGAATGAATTAATTACTGAAAGGACTTCATCAAGGCCTAAGCAGTCTAGGTCATGGTCTAATGATTTCAATAGATGAGCTATTGGTCTAAATTTTAGCGAGAGGGAACCTATTCAAATATTCTGGTCATCAACCTTGGCGAAATAATTCATCACAGCTATGCTGTGCTTTCCTGAAGTCGTCAAAAACATGCCTCCTTGTATTAATAACTACTTTAGTACAAATGGTGATACTTTGGCCAGAGGTCTGGTGGATGAATGGCAGTTCTATGGTGAGGAAGTAATGAACAGGCTGGAGGACTGTGATGTACTCCTAGAGGACATTATAGACCTGTGTAGTAAAATCAATACAAATAAACCTTCATGTATTCCTGATAGAGCTAGTAGGTTCATCAAAACAGCATTGGTAACAATTCCAGAACAAGTGTTGTACATGATGAAACTAGTTATAACAAGCTGTACTATTCCCACTACCTGAAAGAAGGGTAAATAAATCCCGTTACCCAAAGGTGGATATAGAAATTCTGTCTCCAATCTTAGACCAATAACCCTATTGCCTATCCAAGCCAAGCTTCTTGAGAGAATTATACATCGGAATTTAGAGAAAAACATATTGTACAAAATAGTATTTTAAGTGAGAGGGATATAGAGCTGGTAAATCCACTATCGATACTGTCTCAACTTTTACTGATATTTTAATAAATAGAGACAAGGGTTTATTTACTGTTGCTGTATATGCCGATTTCTCAAAAGCATTTGATACTGTAGATCACGTGATTCTGGTTAAAAACTTAAAAGGCATGGAGTTACTAACAATTTCCTAACTTTAATGGAACATTATTTAACTGACAGACAGCAATGTACCAAAGCAAATTGGCTATTGTCAGATGACAAGAAAATAGGCAGAGGAGTACTACAAGGTTCGATGCTCGGACCGACACTTTTTTCACTATATATCAATGATATGGTTAAGATTTTTCATGATTGTAATGTGCTACTCTATGCTGGTGATACAGTTATTTACTATTCTGGTTCTGAGTTCAAAGAAGGATGCAGAGTGACCTAGATAGGTTCAGTAGATGGTGTAAGGAAAATAAGTTAAGCCTAAATGTTAAAAAAAAACCAAGAGTACCTTTTCTTACCCTCCTTTAATAATAAAGATCATCTAAGGCCATGTCTTAAAATTGACAATCACGTATTGGATCAGGTTATACAGTACAAATATTTAGACATCACACTGGATTCTAAACTTACTTTTAAAGCACACATCAAACAAATTTCCAAAACAGCAGCCTTTAGATCCTATACCATGTCAAAAGCTAAAAACTATGCTTAGTTAAAAATCTATAAATCATATATTCTACCTATCTTAGATCAAGGAGATATTCTATATGACGGTCATTGTGTAGAACTCCTAAAGATACTTCAGCACCTTCAAAATAGATGTCTCAAGATTTCTCAGAAGGTCCCAGTAATAACCCCAACATTGGAAATTCACAAAGAAACAAAAGTACCTTATCTAAGCTTGATGCATGAAGCACATATTAGAAATTTTGCTTTCAAAAGAACAAAAATTATAAAATATTGCGAAGAAAGACCCAGAGCCACTAGTATAGCACATTGTACAGTCTTATTAGAATTACTAGAAACATGTGGAGCATACCCCCTCAGTGTTCACAAGAAAGCAGCACATTGTTGGAATTCCTTGAAACCAGAGGTTAAGATGATCTTAGATTCAGATAAGTTTAGGTTTAGGACCAAGCAAGACCTGCTTACTGAGATCAAGGAAGAACTATGCTAAAGTCACATATACCCGTATGTTATCAATACATATTGAACTAAGTATTGCTACTAGTAACCTAGATAAGAGTTATAGGTGCCTTATATGCAGAATGCAATCTTGTGTTATGTAAACATACTTAACATCTACACTGTAACCTATGCGATTTAACACCATCACTAATCAGTGTAATAATATCAGCACACTGCAATAACATCTGCAGCAGCCATTCAATGAAGACATGATCTAAGCACATCTTGTGTATACTCTTGATACATAACATGTACATAGGTTAAAGAACCACATGGGTGTATTTATATCATATAGTGTTTGCTAATGAATGCCATTTCCCAAATATATTTTATTAAATCACCTTTTTCCACTGGGGAGGTTTTTAACCAGTTATCTTTAAACTGTACCTCTCTAACTTTTGTTGTGGTTATAACATTACAATATATTCACAAAAGGATGAATAGATGTATAGAACATCTACTGCAATAAAAGAAAATTCGTACCAAAAGAAATTGGTGATAGTACCTAGGGTCTGTAAGTGCAAGGCTAAGGAAGGGAGACTATACAGTGGAGGGGAAATGCAGGGAGATCCCTGTTGAATTGACGATAACATCAAAACCACATACCTACTGTCATGTAGGTATATGTCAAAACTGATCCTTTTTTTCCTGAAATATTAGCATTATTCTAGGCTAAGAATAAATCAATAAATGATGGGGATATAGAGTAAGTAAAGGGATGAAGAGAATGATGGGTGACACTATGGGAATTCGAAAGGCAATGTTAGTTTTTCGGTCTACTTGTGGTTAGACTATTCATAGATTAACCAGACAAAGTAGGGATGGAGGAGTGGTGTTGCAGTACAATGCAAGAGATTTCAGTGAGTCACAAGTAAAAGACATCAAGGCAACCATGCATAGTTAACCGCATCAGGCCAGCATAATGAATTAAATTTGAAAATGTTTTATTTGCTTGTAGATTTGATGCAATTGGCTATTCACCCCAGCCAAAGAATCAACAAAAAACGCCAATGGAGATGCAAATATATACAGAAATAGAAATGCACACATCATTCCCAACCACGTGGGAGATTATGTGACAATTTTGACAACCCAGGATATCGAAGTTTTGAAATGTTGATTTAGAATTGTTCACATTTACTTTAGGAGAATAATTCAAGACATGAGTTGTGATTCTCATGAGAATAACTTAATTCTTGATTTTTAATGAGAATTTCCAATGTTATTTTCTCATTGTACAGTATTTTCTTTAATTGAATCTGACACTTTATGAAACAAGATCTTATTGATCTTCAATGCGTCTCATGTGATGGTACCTTTCCCTAAATATGCCCCGACCAAGCATGTTATCTTGACTGGTGATACCCATGAGAAATTCTCTTGTTACAGCAAGAAATTGCAAAGATAAAGGTTATGTGTCAAGACACATAAAGCAATATTTCACATGATGCCTCCAGATTCATACTCCTACCTTGCTGTAGTGCACCTTTGGCTTACAGCTGATTCTACTCACCAGCACTGCATTGGGGGCATTGCTGGTTATGAACCCAATAGGGTTCGAGCCCTACAGGCTGGGGAGCCATTTTTCATGAATGCAGCACTGACTTGACTAAGTATCGTCTCAATGTTGGCAAATTGTCCCAAGACAGTCACTGATAGAGGCTAAGCTGGTATATAACACTATAGCAATTCCATTCTGTGACGTCACCTTGACCATTCTCCCTATACGACTCTCCCATTCTGAGTTGCCTGAACTGAAGGTTCCGCTACTGGCCACCAAGATAAAATTGGTAGAGGTATGGTAACTGTACTATTTAAGGTGCAGCACAACACATGCCAGAAAAGACCTCTGGAGATCATTTCCTTACACACTGTCACTAGATCCTTCAAGTTGTACCCAAGCTCCCTTAGTTAGGAAAAAGTCCTTCACAAAATGTAGCACATCAGCTTGTTCATTATACCTGTCAGGGACATGTCATCCATCATTGCGGGGTGTTGTATGGTCACTCCTCCCCATTTGGTCACATCCCCCTGTCCCCTCCCTCTCCACTTTCCACACACCAGTATTAGATGCCATTCACCTTGCCTGAGGCCAGGGTGTGGCCTTCACCTGCAATTATGGTTTGACTCGCAGCCTCAGCACATATCATGGACTCCTGTGGCACTGGTATACATAAAGCCAACACATGTAGAATTATCAATCCCAAAGAAGTGATGTGTTGTATGGGTACATCCCCTGTAAGCCATGGCCAAATATTTGCAGAGAATTAGTTTTTATGTCAATTGGCACAAAATTTGCCATTCATGGCAATACTTCAAGTATTCAAATATCTTATTGAGTATCATATGGAAATTTCTATGTGGTTATATTATATGTAAATCAAAGATTAATGCTTAAGTTGTCCCTTACAGCTGTACTGAATGAAAGTTTCAAAATCATATTTGCTCATTCTTTATCAAACTCACCGGACTCATTCTTCCAGTACTGGTCTATAGAGAGCGACAAACTACTCCTTGAGCTGCTCTCACACACAGGATCTGCTCCTTACCTCTGGATGACAGCCTGTCCTCACCCCTGTTTCACTGACCTTTCAGTGCAGCTTTTAAACCTTTAAGGCCTGCAAAGTTGTAATATGCTTTATTCCAAATGACACAGTAATGAAGCCTCGATGGCTGAGTTTAATATTATATTCAAACACATGGTGCAGTAGGCATATGTCCCCTCATTTTAGCAATAGTTAAAGAGTTTATGCCCTGTTTTAAGCCTCATTTTCAGCTAAATATAGTGATCAAATAAAGGACCCATCAGGTCTATTTCATAAACCTAGATCATACATCATGTGAATCGTTAAGAATTGTATTAAACCCAGAAAGTTTAGATACAGCCCACAGGGAATAAATTTGCATCATATTCATCTCGGTGAGGCCTGTCTGGATGCATATTTTTTCCCTGGTCATGGAAGTTTTATGCATGTATCTGGAGCACATTGACATTTTTCATTAAAAAATGAACTTTGTGATTTCAATCTGTCTTCCTGACCCTCTGGTGCATTGAAATCTGAACCTAAAAACACATTTTAGAGCTCAACGAAAGCTTACTATGTCCTCATTCCAACAAGACCATGAGCTTTAGGAACCACACAAGGTAAAGTAGTATTAGAGCTTAGGGGTTGACCATACCCCTTGAATAACATGTTCTCACAATTAACCCAGAAGTTGTCTGACCCTGCATATGGATAATGAGCAAAACCTGCAAGTGCATCCAAAGATAATCAATGTAACCCACTTGAATCTTATCCAGAGGACCCTAAGGAACATGAAAACACCTGTTATGCTGTGATCGGGGGGGGGGGGGTGCATGATAGGCCCCCTCAGCCCATGGCCTACTATGTATAATGGCCGTGCAAGAAGAATTCATAAATTGTTGTGAATCCAGGTTGTTCTGGAATGTTTACATAAAAGTGTACACAGTCACTATAGAATATAAGACCCACTAGGCAGAAAGAAAATGATTAACCTTCAATATTGTAGCATTGACTGGCTTGATCAAAACAATATATAGGATACCTGAAGTAGTTCTACAACAGCTGGTACAAAATGCATTTATATTACTATGGGAAATGTTAACATAGAAAAAGGTTGGTTTTGCACCTTGGTACCTAACAGCTCTAGGAGAAAAACTCAATGGTTAACTTGTGATTTTCATACCAGAAAATGTGTTCATCATTATTAATAAGAATCTCCCTTGTACTGTTCTCATTAAGTCTTTGCTTTAATTGCAGTTGCCACTTCAAAAAACAACATTTTAATGACCTTCAATGCGTCTCACCAACAAACAGTAACTTAATGTGAATTAACTAATCTAAAAATATTCCTTCAAACTTTAAGGCCTAAATAATTGTAATAGGCTTTATCACCAGAATGGTACAGCAATGAAACCTCAGAGAGTATTTACAGGTAACTCAATTTGACCCTTTATGACTGGTCCTATCCCTCCTCATGCAGTACAAACTAGCTGAGCCAACTCACATAGGGTAAAGGCACCCTGAGTCGGACATACACCTAAAGTCGGACACCTTTTGGATTGGATTACATAATCAATCTGATAATTTCAGCTATCACTTTGACTAGACATGAAAAGTAAGCTATCAATCTCTCTAACATTTACAACATTAAAGATTTCCGTCCTTTCCTACATGATTTTACAATTATGCAAACCCAAGTTGTTCTTGTTTTATTTTGATGATAAAGAATGATAAGTAAATGGGAAACCTGGTTTGATTCAACAGTCTCCTGTGTATTGACCTTCATGTCTATAGGATTTGTATACATGGCAATGGTTATATACATTTTTGCTGATAATTTAACATGGCAAACCTGAATACATCCCCCACATTACATTGTGGGAGATATCTTCGTGTAACCTTCAGCCTGCACCTGTATCCAGACACCAAATATACCCCATCCTGGACATAATTAAATTATGATTTATATCACTTTAGAAAGAATATTTCGCCACAAAGAGAATCCTTTATGATAAACATTTACTACTTACCATGCATATTCATTCTGGGTTTGGTTTAACCAATATCTTACACCTCTTTTTGATAAGTACTCCATCTGCATATAAAAGCTATGTTTATCCAAGCTTGCAGACTGCCCTGATAAAGGAATGAAAGATTACTCATCTGAGAGTACCTGGACAGGAGTTTTGTATTAGCTTTGATTCCCTAGTGTTTTATGCCATATGCCTTGATAGAATATGTCACAAACTGTGACCCATTGTGTCTGTATCAGTTAGATGACATAGTGTCCAACTGTAGGGTCACCTCTGGCATGGAATGTCCGACTTTAGGTGCAATTTGATGTTTTGAAGAGAAAATATACAGTTCATTTGTTGAGATGCATTTAAGAGACTGATCAAAACCTCTTCATGTATATTACTGATCAAGTATTATGTATCAACTGGTGCCATAGAAAGTGATATTCACAAAATTGTAAGGTTCAACATTTGCCCACCAAATATATATGGTCATCTCACTAATGGCCAGGAGCATCCGAAATGGGTGCCTCTACCCTACAAACAGTAACTGAATTTGAAATAACCAATCTAAAAATATTCCTTCAATTGGATCTGAACTTCTGCAAATGAATGTCACTTGGATGGACTATTTATATCATGTTGCAAGTAATATTCATTTGCACTGTACAATATGTCATCAAAATCCTTGTCTCAAATTTGCCAGAAATCTGTCATTAGTTTCATAGAGATTCTTTGTACCACTGTACTGCCATCTTGGGCTTCAATGTAGAAACTACACTGCTTCACTGTAATATAATTGTGGTTGTTTGATATTCAGTTTAAAACTATTAAACCTAATCCAGCAAAAGGACAACAGTGATTCCTTTGCATTCTAGTTTGCTTCTAAGAACTGTACACAACTTTCTTCATGCCATTCCTTTGGGGCTAATAATATCATTAGCTTAACCATTCCTATAACCACGAGAGCATATTGGAAATTCTAGGTCTGTCAGCTATGTCAGCATGGGGGACAATATTGTGGATACCCTTATTCAGATTTATCCACACAGTGCAATAAAGTAGTTCTGCTGAGTTAAAGAGTTCAAAATGATTGCACAGAAGGCAAAGTTCTGAAAGAGGGTCTCACTCATTTTAGCGTGTGGGTATATATATGGGGTTTATGAAATATACTTTAAGCGCCAAAATGTTGACCCTTTATGAGCTGGTATTGCTTTTGAGCATCATAGCCATTGGTTTGTATACATTGCCCAAATGAAGTGTTGTCAAACAGACTCACCTGCACTTGTATATTTGTATGGTGCAGGAATGTTGCCTGCGGAGCATTTCATAACTGCTAACCATACTATGACTGTATCCAACAAGTTGTACCAAATATGAAAGAGGATTAGCATTGTAATTTTGACTAAGAAATTGTAATGACCTCCTCTTAAAGTTATTCGCTAAAGCTGCATTTATGTATCGTGATAACTAATGGGCATGAAGCATTAATGTTGTGCCCTGCCTACTCTGAATGCCCAGCACTTGCTATTAGTCCAATGTTATTTCTCCAGGCTACGTCCATTTGTAAATATATGATTCTTCTTAATCCCTAATTCCAGCTTTTCACTAATCTATACTTTTATATACTTTACCAAAATTGAAAATAGTCGGATCAGCCAAAATTGGCTGACTGATGGCAGTGGAATACCTGCTTAAGGTGAAAAAGTATGACATACCCTGTCAATGTGTGTAGCTAGGCTTTCTTTGGAATCTAGTGAAATAAACCATAGGATATGTAGGAGCCTGCTCAGATGCAATTTATATCAGACAGCGGCTCACCTCACAGAGAGCCTGGTACTTATTGGCCCTCCTCAATCACGTGATTGGCAGTATAATTGGGTCCAGCTGATTGCCTGACGTAAGTAGGGGTTGAGGAAATTGGTTGACCCAGATAGAACTGGTAAGGATGACTGACCTACATTGCAGGCTTCTGAGTGTTCAATGCACTTAAAATAGCTTCATCCATAGGCTTGCTGACTGACCTAAGCCTAAATGGTTGACATGTACTAGTTAGTTTTCTACATCTAGAAAGCATTGAACAGCTTTCTTGTCCAAGATTGAGTATTTGACCTTACCCTGAAATAGGTGAATTGTAATTTTTTAGTTATGCACCACAGCTGAACAACTGAACTGGTTGAGATATTATTGGAGGAGTTTTCATCACCCCCCATTGGACAAACATACTCTGTGACCTATGATTTTCACTCTGTTTTGATTCATGTCTCAGGACTAACACTCCTAAAATTTACAAAGAGAAAAGGCTAGCAAATCTTTATCAGACAGATTGCATTTACTTCCTTCAAGTATTTGTAAGTAACCAGTTAACCTGCAGTAACTGATAGGCATTGCACAATAAAGAATGAGCACTTATGACATAATAGGCCAAAATTAACTTCTTCAATTTCAAATAATCAGTGAACATACACACTAGATGGCACTTTTACATACTAAGATTTATGGAATCATTTAGAAGGGGTTTCCTAGTAGCATTGGTTAATTAGCACTATTGGTAAATGCACTTTGGGTGTGATTAACAATAGCTGGCACTGTTGGAACTGTAATTCTATACAGAATTTATATAGAGTCATCTCTTGAAATCATGCAGGGAAATAGGATCACCTCCTGCTTCCTATGCAGCTTAAAAGCACTCAGATAGCCCAAAATACACATTGTGCATCAGGCCTCATCCATCCCAGAGGTTTGGTGAAGCTTATAAATGTGAGAGTATCAGGTGGTGATTACTCAGAGATGAGTAGTAGTTAGCCATTTGATGGCCCCATAGTGCAAAATAAATTCTGTTCTTTCCATACCATGGTTAATACTTAAATCACTGGTGAATGAGTTCAACTTATCTATTTATTTTGCATTGCATGCCTCCTCAGCAAGGTGTAACTGATGTATGACAATGGTGAATTGGGTTAAAAAGAGACACATTTTGTATAACATGCTGTAATGCAGGCACAATGCTTTATTGCTATATTATGGATCTCTAAAATGGTTATCTCAACTCTGACACCTGAGCTCTTGATTTCAATGACCTGATTAATGAACAAGTCTGGCAGTGGAAAATGGCTCAGTTGGATGGATGTCCACACCCAGAGGCATTTTCTACATTTTGAATTTCTAGAAGCAGGTGTATTTTTTTAAATTTTGTCAAGGTCATGCAGAATTTGAAAATAGTGAACCTTTCAGAAATTGTCTGTCTCATTCCCATGGATAATTGTTGGCTTTTTAATTTTTATGTTGCACAATACATGGAAAGCTAGATATTGTGAGGTAAGTGGTTTGCAAAGTATGTTTTACCTTGTTGTTTTTCTTTATAAACCTATACTGCATTGTACTTGTGTTATTTTTTCCTTATTTGAAGATATTTCATTTGATTGCTTTACTTTTATCTAAAAAGAGAAATGCAATACAGTAATAATCATTAACTCTGGTCTTTAAATGTCAATACCTTAAAAGGCAAGCACTTGCGATTTTACTGTTGCTTAAACGACCTAGCGTGTCAGTCTCCTGTGATGCTTCTAACCACAGCCGTACCAAATAACACATCATGTCCTGCCTTCGGTCGTCTCCTTCACAATATAAAAATACCATGACAGATGCTGGGAAAAAAGACCCTGATGGGTTCTCATTTATTTTCCCATCTGCCAGTCAGAATCTGCACATCATCAACATCTGAAGTCATTTTGAGTAAAGAACGATAAGCCATAATGGCTTTTGTCTGATTGATATTGCTGACAGAATCACTGTATTTTTGTGATTGAGTAATAGGTTGTAAATAATGATGCCTTTTGTCTTCATGATACATGTTTGCAGGGTTGGCATGATGCATGGCTCCTTTGATGCATTTTTCCAATTTCCAGTGGTAAATTTTGCCACAGAGGATCATGATCAATTTAGTAATGCATCATGAATACCAATATGTTAGATGCACTCATGCATTAGTTAGGGAATAATGCACTAGGCATGGCTGTGGGAGTGCTATAAGGCCCCTCGATGTCTCGAGCAATACCTGAGCCATGACCAAGTGTATTATTCCTGTTAAAACACTGAATGATGACACATCAGCCACATGACAACACATGAATATCAATTTTAAAGTCTAAAGGTGAGATGAGCTTAACCTCCCTTGTCAGGAATGCATTATCCATCTAGATAATGCACAGTGAATCAGCCAATCAGAATGCAGCATTTAGGATAATGCACTCTGTCTTCGCCCAGCATTGTTATAACAGTGATTAAAAGTGCTTAGGGTTAGGTGCTGGAAATAAACTTTGGATAATTGCCTGTTTTATATACGGGCTGTGTGTTACAATTACTGCCCCCCTCCACCTATCCATGCTATGTTGAATTTATCTATAAGATAATGGTAAGTCCTGACAGACATCAGTAAAATATTCAATGATGGTTCCTCCAACAAAGCTCATAATTCTATTAAAACAATTTTTCCACAGTTGCAGAAATTTTATCAGAAAATGATATGGGTTTAGCTTTTAACAAAACATATCCTTATATGTGTGATACTACAACAGAAGGCCATTTCCATATCTGATACTATTTGCTGTAGAGGGTGAAATCAAGCAGAAATAATATAGTATTATGCTTCTAAAGACGTTCATGACTGCTGTAAAACAATAGTAAAACCACTTGTATCTCCCATTAATTAGGTTTGCTATATATCGCTAAGGGAAGAAATAATTTTAGGTTACTTTTCCACCGTGGAAATAGAACTTGAGCTATATGTATCTATATGAGGGAAACCACTGCCCCCTCTCCAGTGTGTATTAACAGCTTAGAGCTAAATTATGAAGAAAACCTCAGCTTGGGACAATTCTCATGAACTTCTGTCCATGTCATAAGTGAAGCAGTTACCCCGGTCGAAGGCCACTAGAAGGCAGACCTTCCACACAGTGATCTCCAGCACTCTGTCAGCAAGGCTAAGATCTGTGCGGCCCCCCTGGGGCTGGCCTCAACTCATTCCCTAACATTTCACTAAGGATATTGGATGCAGTAACCACCACTGACCACCAGCCTCAGTGGGGCGAGCTGCGTATCAATCACCCTGGTCTAAAAATAAGCTTCTTCTGTGAAAGCCCTGGTATTGTGGCTGATGAGCTTCTTTGGACTGGTTCAGTTGAAGGTGATGTTTTGTGGACTGCTGCAACATTTAACAGTAGCCCCTTAAGGGGGAACATAGATAAATACCCTTCATAAATCAGGAATTTTTTTATGCAGCCCAAACCCCCCTCTGCAATGTGTTACAACCTCACAAATACATAGCCCTATTACCTACGTTCTACTTAAAAGGGTCTATTTTTCCTCTTTCCCATCCCCTCGGATGTGTGTGGTGCACATATCCATGGGCACTGACACATTCCTCTGTGAAATTGTGTAATGTAGTTCTCGCCATGAATATGACATTAGCTGTTGAAATGGCGTTAAACATATATTACTTACTCGCTATTCCAGTGGTAAAACTGCAAGCTACTATAGATCAATGCAACAAGAGAGGTTGACTTTTCAGAGAAGTTGTTGAGGGATTGTAGACCCTGTACATCCAAGTAACTAATGTTACAGCATGCTAAACTATGCAGACATTTAGCTAACCTCCAGGAATCAGCTATTATGAATTTTTCACAGTCCCCTCAGTGCTTAGGAAGACATTTCTCAAGATGGTACGACTAGACCCCTCTAAATCGGTTGGGGATCCCTCACCTCAATGCCCTAACAGCCCTGCACAATAGTGGTTACTAATGCTTGCACTCATTTGTACGACTGCCCTACCAACCCCTATAAAATTACTACATTAAGGGATGATTATACAGAGCAGTCATTGTGCATTGCCTACGATCACCCACTCTAATGGTGAGGGTTTCAAATCATAGTGGCCATGTCCAGTGGTACCATCTTTAGAAATGCCTTCCAGAGGTTGAATCCGTTTTGCTACCTCTGCAGTTTTGTAATTAATGACCGCATGCTTATATGCAGGAAACTATACTAGTGTCCCAATATATTATGCCCATTTTTTTGCCAAAGTTCAATAATCAATGTAGCTTTGGTTTTTCTACTCAAGAAGGCTGCATATAAATATGATGATACTTCATGATTGTATCAACCATGTAGGGTCTGAGTCAGGCACGAATGCAGGACTGTCAAATAGACATATTCATGCACCATAGAGACACAGACACATGGCAATGGCTCGCATTTTGATACAATCATGTCCAAGTAAATATGACATGATAGAACTATTTCCTATTTACTAGCAATGCAAAAACAAAGCTGAAGGGGAAACCATTACCATATATCTCCCTCCTGAAAGTCTGAGTGGAAATGGCATTTAGGGGACTTTAACGTATATATGACACCTTTAGGTAAAGAGAAACGCCTAAGCTGGCTTCGAAACACAATATCCTTTGAACACAATCCATGTATGGGTAAATGTCAGGGAAGTCGGATCAGGTCAACCCTTTAAGGGGGAGTCATGCATCAGTGCATCATGCCCATGGGTCGTAATGATGTAACTCATGTACTTCATTGCATGTGCATCGTGCCGATCCTCCTAAATTGCATAGGTTCCGCATGATGCATGAATGTAGCCATGGTAAGTTAGCCGCAAGGTCTGCACACATGTATCATGATGATATTACGGCATGATATATTGATGCACTATCAGCCTCGAAAGGGTGAAAAATACTTACTTTGGTGGAGAAGGATAATAATGTGTCTGTGGTACTTTGACATTTTGTAATGAGACTCTTCTTTGCCATTATATCTGTGCACATACAGGTATTGTGTTCGCTCTCTGTTCTCAAAGCTTTAAGAAATATTTAGAGGTAGATTTTCCATAAACCCAGCAGGTCAATGAAAATTCTCACTTATAACCCTGGTATCACAACTCATCCAAATGATGTCTTTTTTACGTAAATCACATAAGTTTTCACGTAAGAATGGTATAAGTTTCAGCAGTTTTGCTATCTGGGAAGGCAGTCCTGTAGCATAAGGTCTGCCCGAGATTGAATCTATCATTATGTAGAATCTTTAATCGGGTGAATCATTGAAAAGCTGCCTATCACTTTGAATCATTTTCCAAAAGATAAAACAAATACAAATACAATTAAAAGCCATAAGATAATGTGCTACAGGGCTTGATTTTGAAATGGCGCTCCTTGGCTTTGGGCAAGTTCTTTAAGGTGTAGCTAGGGTGCACCCTGCATATATGAACGTTGCCTTATATGCGAGATACGTCGTAATGCTGAAATCTCTATCAATGGCTGATGTAATCTTTGTTAAAAAGCGCCCATTTCCACAGAGGAGAAGTTGTCTGGTTATGGCAATTCATCTATTGAAATATCATAATGCGAAAGAAGGGTCATACATCATATAGATGGAAGACTGCTGATCAGTCATCCTTCGAGCAGTTTGCCTGCTGTGGAGCATGAATATAATGTCTGTTCTACACGATAACTATAAGTTGGAGGAGGCTTACTATTTCTATATTGCTGAATAATTAGGTGTCCAGTACAATATATGTTATAGACTCAAGTTAAATCTACCATACTTACCTCCAAAGGCCTTTTACATGTGGACATATTATAGTGGAAATGTTACTAAGTGCAAGATATTTTTGTATTATCATCCTTCTGATGTGGTTAATATAGCATATTTTAATCTAAATGAAAGTTTTGTATTAGACATGAGTATGCAGACTTACATTCTTACCATTTCAAGAACTTTTATCCATTAGAAATCACTATATATGTGCAATTTTCAGTGATCAATGAAATCATCAATTCTACTTGTTTTAATGTCATTATTGATGTAGGGCTCGAGCTCTCTATACCTTATTTCTGGATTCCTGTGCTATTGCTTTGGCATTTTGCTTACATATTTGTGCTGTGTAGGTCATTGCTCTATATATATAAATGGGCTAGTACATTGCTGGTTATAAATGTTCTATTTTTGACTGCTTCAGCCTCTGGTACTCGTGGGGTACCAGATGAAGCAAAATTTTTAGGCTGTGAAGCAGTGAGGAAAATGCCAGCTAACTCGACCTATCCATTCAAAGTTGTAGGTGAAATGTTTCCATGATAAAATCATCAATTTTCTACTGGACTTTGTCTTATTATCACTAATGAATTACTGTTTATTCATTTTTATAAAGTGTGGTGCACATATGCGCGGGCACTGACACATTCCTCTGTGAAATTGTGTAATGTCGTTCTCGCCATGAATATGACATTAGCTGTCGAAATGGCGTTAAACATCTATTACTCACTCACTCACTCATTTTTATAAATAAAACAAAACATTATAGCCCCAAGGTTCTTTCAAAACTGCAATGGCTGCCATCTTGGGCTTCCATTCAAGTACATCGGAGCTCCTCGTGATGTATTCTCCAGTTGTAGCTACTCAACAACAAAACATCTAAACTGTACTAATTGATATCTTCATTTTACATTGATATCTGATGATTAGTTCCCGTGATATTTGCTAAAATTCAATTTCTGAGAGTATCTGCTGGGAGAGTGAAGAATTGTTTGACATTGCTATGATACATATCTTTGCTAAGTTAAGCGCTGCTAAGATAAGCGCTTCTAGTGTAAGACACCAGGGGGCTGCACCTGCAGGTCCAATATTAAACTACAGGCCCATGGGGGGCAATTGCTGCAGGCCATGTATGGTTACCTATTTCTGCACACACTAGTGGCAAAGCCACTAGTGTTATCCTAAAGACGTCCACATACCTTGAGACGTCCCGCCCACAAATTGGCCAAAAATAGGGATTTCCTCTTGAATTCACGTTGCCAAATTATTGATGAGCATGGAATCAACTAGTCGGTGAAGTTGATTCAGCAGCAAACCCAACGGTATTAGTTTTCTTCTGGGGGGTAGATGTCTCAATGTATGTGGACGTCTTTAGATTAACCTATATTACCTGCCTACTATTTCAATCAGAAGGATGATCTACTGTTACATGCATCAGAGATGCAAGCAAAAAGGTTCAGTGTAGTAGTTAGAAATTGTGGGACAAAACCTGACCACTTTAATGCACAAATTGTTTTGTGATTTATAATTGTCTTTTACTAGTTTGCTCTTCTTTTCTTCTTCAGGCTGACGACCACATTACTGCTTCCATTACCACTTGGAGATACACTATAGCAGTCATCATTGAGCATAGTAAGTACAATGTTAAAAACCTTACTTATATCATTACCATTGTTGACTCCTGGCTTTGTTGCTGTGATGCTCGAAAGTGATTCCACCTTTTTGAAAAAGGTTATTTGAAAAAAAAAAACAAAGAAAAACACAGCCAAGCATTTCACACGTTTCAATATCAGTGTTGCATAGAGTTGTGACATTGATAAGGCCTTATGTTGGCGCATTCTGTGGCTTAATATGTTAGCACTTTGTGAAATACCAATATTACCTGTTTGTGTCCGACTCGTTTTTTGGTATTCTTAAGGAGTAATGTTAGTGCCATCTCTAGACATTCACGTTAGCACACAAAAGTATTTACCTCTGTTATCTACCTTTAGTTGTAGTGGTATTATAAGTGCAAACTACTTACACAGGGGGTTGAGGTAGCATTCAGCTAGAGCAGAGGTCTATGGTAACATTGAGAGTGCAATGATCCACCATCTGGCACAGTGGTATCTGATCAGGACCTCTCCCCTTTCCAGGCTTGCTCACATCACAGTCTCATTTTGTAGGTAGAGCCAATCGACTATTCGACCATGCTGTCCTAGGTAAAACTTTCGCTAAATGAGGCTTTTTGAAAAAAAAAACAGGGCACCCAGGGCCTATTCTACTGTAGAGTACTTATGACATTCAAAGAGATGAACAGGATTTGAAGGTGGCAGCCATGGGGCTTATGCCATAGAAGGGTACTGCCAGAAGAGAGTGGCCATGGGTACCTATACTATAGAGGGGCAGTGCCAGCAGAGGACAGTCATTGGGGCCTATACTAGAGAGGGTCACGGAGAGCATGAATATGGGGCCTGTGGCATAAAAGGGTGGTTCTTACAGCCATTGGGGCTTACACCACAATGTCGTCAAAATAACGGTGGAATCCTTGTCCCAAAGAGCTGTCATTATTCTCCCTTGTACTACCATACTACCATTTGTGGCTTCTCGTAAAAACTACACTGGGTCATTGCAATACAATTATGGTGGTTCATTGTTCAGTTTCACAAGGATGCCTGGTAGATTCAACATTATTTTATATAGTGCATAGACGAGTGAGCAAGGGCCCTATACCACAGAAGAGCAGTGCCCGAAGACAGTGACCAAGGGTGCCTGTGCTACTATATACAACTAAAGGTGCTGCTGGGGAATGACCGGGAGCCAAAAGGGTATAATTGAAGGGCCCAGGTAGCACTTGTAGGCAGGGGTTGCAATAGTGGCGTAGTGACAGCCCTAGCTTAAGCTGGCCATAGCGGCCTACATTATTGAAGGTGACAAAGCTTGACGCTAGCTTGACGCTAGCTTGACGCTAGCTTGACGCTAGCTTGACGCTAGCTTGACGCTAGCTTGACGCTAGTGAACCGGATCCGTATGTTGAATGGCAGTGAATGGGGTATCATAAGAAGTAGTAACTGCATAGAGAATCAGACTGTGAGAGGGATCTGGCACAGGTCATGCTACAGAGAGAGTAAGTAGCAGCTAGGCATGCCTTAGGCTGCTATCTATAGTTCTGTTAAAACCCATTTGGTGTTCACAGGCTGCCATGGCGTAACAACAACAATATCAGCCAATAGTATAGATATAATAATGGAGATTGAGGAAAGGTATCAGCCTAAATGACATGGTGACAGACTTGCCCCCTGATAATCCTAGAAGAGAGCTACCCTATGTCAGTCTCCTAGGGGGCCTCTACCCATGCAGCCCTGGTCCTGCTATAATACAGCTGCATTGACCCTGCAGGGGACCCCCTAGAGAGCCCAGGCACGTGTCAGCAGCTCTGGAGACCCAGGAACTAGCGCAAGAGGCCAATCTCTGCACTGTAATTGTGACAATTCATAAAACATCCAACAGGGGGCAGTGTGAGCGACCAGAAAAAACCGCCACCTCCCTAAGCCCGGAGACCGCCATTTGCAATTCCGCTGCTTCTACCTCCTTATATGGCAGATAAATGGCTTGGCACACACCGTGAGGCTCATGAATATTAATGGCGTGTATAAACCCCCAAGGTTTATCTTGATATATCCCTACTAAGAACACACAGCACCACCCCTCCATCTAGTGTCACTACACTGCAACACCTATGTTCGACTCTAGGGGCCACCACCTGCACTGTTTGGCAGAGAAGGCACCATTTCTTTGTTCCCCAACTGCAACAGATTTTTCTTTTTACCTATGTTGCCTATGTTTACGTCAATATTCAACTGTTAGTTAGCTGTATTATTACAACTAGTCATGTTTATCTCACTAGCCGCGAATAAATGGTGGGGTCTCTTAGACCTGAGCCAGTGTTGCACACACACCACTACTTCATCTCTGTGTCTGGTTTGTTAGCTAAGGATATGAGATTGAGCAGATGTGGTGGAACCGGAAGAAAATGCTGATGTCTTGCAGGGGAGTGATTGACAAGGTGGCGTTACGTTGGCAGGGGTTTATTTGTGTTGGTAGGTGGTATCGTTAAATAAAAACACTGTCACCTCAATGGGCCAGGGTCAGTCAGGTTTGTCTTATTCTGCCATATCCTCATCTCTATCCTCTGTTACCTGCAAGGACCTCATGGTATTAAGAATAGATAACACTAGTTTTTCTCTAACCTATTCTTTGACAATCATCACAAATTTCACTTGACGGTCTGCACAAATTCACCTGAAAACCTAATGCATTGATTTACCATGACCACTGATCATCAAGATGCAGAAGTGTAAAGCCCATCTTGTGTGTTTGTATAGCTGGAGGCATAAACATCCACTCAATGGCAGATCAATGATCTAGAAAAGGAGGGGTGGCCCAAAAGGAGGTTTGGCATCCCCTATTTTTGAGCAAATTTTGGGTCCAAAATATCTAATCACACTCTTAAGTACCAGGAAAAGGGGGCGGTGGTGCACACGCCCGTACACCCCTCTAAATCCGCCACTGTTCAACTCAAACATGACACATTGGTCACTCTCCTACTATAAAAACCATCCTTACACTGGGGAATAGGCACTTGTCCCTACTACAGAACAGGCTCTTGGAGAACACCATTAGAAATTTTAAGCATGACCCCGTAGTTCAATGTTATGCTAGGGATTTTCTACTTAATTCTAAAGGTCCGAAATTGGAAATTGCAAAAAGAAAGATAGATATGGCCAGACACTTAAAGCTGAATCTAGTGTGAATTGCAATATTAGACCCATGATTGAACTCCGGTGATTAGATTGTAGGGAGGATTGATTTCTTTCTTTTTGTCATTATCTCAGCATAGATTTGTGAAACATCTTACAGCATGATGTCAGATGGATTTACTGTACGTGTGTAAAAGCTTTCTCTTCAGATGAATAATCTCGTAGGCAATGGCCTGAATCAAATATCATCTACTTTGCATTATATAACGATTCTGGGACTTTCAGTGCTATTATGGCCACTTTTGCCATGCATTATCAGAGCATATGCAACAAATGTGCTTTTTTGGGATTTTTGGATATAACTTTTCAAGGTCAATTTTGGGAAATTGGTAGCGGACATGCAAAGTCAATCTCGCCATTTCTCAATGTAAAAAGGGGATCACCTTAGCCATTCCATGAATTTTCAAACCTAAGTGAGTCCTGGTCCACCATTGCCGGCTTCGTCTTTCTGACCTAGTTCTAGCCAAAACTGTGTCATGTGCCGACTTCCGGTCTTATTCCCCATGGACAACAAGAAGCCATGGTGGGTAGCAAGACAGATCACTATGAAAATTTGTGTAATTCTTCTATATTTCGAATGCTATGGAGGAAAAGACTATCATCTATGGATCCTATATTGGTTGGAACATGGAGGAATTTACATGGCAAGGTGGGGATCTATTCAAAATATGGATGGAAAAAGTGCTATATTGGGGATATAGCACTTGCCTTCGGGTTGTGCTATATTCTCCAATATGGGGACCTTGTGGCATGATATCTATGTTATATTTCATTATTGGCCATGATCATAATGATCATTATATCGTTCACATCTTCTGGTAATCAGTTTAGGCATCTTCTATCCTGGATGCTTTATTGCTGCAAATGAATCTAAGGTAATGTAAGGTCCCTGCTTCTGTATTGTGTTAAACACATTTCACACAATACAAATTCGTGTTCTGAAGGCTATTTCTCAAAATGTTATGACTGCTTAAGCCGTAGTGAGAAGCATCACTATAATGCCATTTCAGTTTACACTAAGGTTCACTAAATACCTCCATCAATATGACTGACCTATCAAAGGCATCTGTAGCTCATTATATTGAATGTTATCACCAACTCTATTTACCATGAGCGTGGAAAGCAGGGGGGACAGGGGGGACATGTCCCCCCCCCCCCACCTTTGGCCTACTCATCAAAAGGTCAAAACTAAAAGATCTTGCAAAGGGAGGTCAAAAATTGCAGAAAACCCCCTGGTCCCACCCACTCTGAAACTGCTTCCCACGCCCCTGTTTATGAGGTTTCCAAATCATAGTGGGTGTGTGGAGTTGTGATAACTTAAGAAATGCCAGCCAGGCTTGCTCCCCTTATTAAAGAGATATCTAAAATTTCTGAGGTTGAAACCTTTCCTTGCATCCCTTGTTGAATGTGTGTATCTATTTAAAGAAACTCTTTGAGGATGTTTAGAATGTCAAGTAGTCACATTAATGTCAAATTAAAAATGATCAAAGTTTTATAAAGCCTCGGTTATCAATTCAGGTGAACTGAGAGCATCAATGTAGGTGAGCCAAGATCTTTTATGTCCATCATAATTACTGTATTCTGCAATGTGGTTTTGGCGAGCAACGCACACAAATAAAATTATTTAACAGTAACAAGTATCATTTGACAATAGAGAACAGCATGATATTATTTATTATTACACGATTTCTGTGATTTCGAGAGCTTTTTCTGGATATCCCCGTGCTGGTATTGAACAAGTAACCAATGGATAACTCATGACGAGTGTGTGTTAGTGAAGGATAATGACACGAGGCCGTAGGCCGAGTGTTATTAGCCTTTGCCAACACACACGAGTCATGAGTTATCCATTGACTACTTATTTTATACCACGAAACCAATAAATAATCAATAGAATACAAATATTTCAAGTTGAAAACAAAAATTATTCCCCCTCCCCGGGACTCGATGCCAGCCATAGTGTGTGTACACAGGTACATACACCTCCTTGCCTGCCAGCGGACAGCGACAGCGCCCGTCTCGGCTAGGGTTGGCAGCGGCACACGGCGAAAAATAGTGTACATACACCTCCTCCCCCGGCAGCGGAGAGCGACAGCGCACACGGCGAAAAAAGATGCTTCTCGCTGTTATGTTTGTGTATAATACACCTCGTCGCCCCGTAGCGGACAGCGACAGCGCACACGGCGAAAAAAGATGCGCCCGAACCGGGGCTCGATCCGCGTACCTCGCGCGCCTGAGCGCAAAGCGCTAACCGCTAGACCACCGCGTCTCCTCCTTCAGCGGCCGTGTCGGCTTGGCTATGTATGGAAAAAAAATTTACGCCCGGACCGGGACTCGTTCCGCCTACCTCTACTAGATAACCAAGCAAACACATATCGACTCTCGTCAGTCCCTGTGGCGCAGTGCATAGGGAGTTGGATTTGGGATGTGAGACTGATGGTTCGATCCCTACCCTGGCAATGAAAATTATCGTAGGTTTTAACATGTAACATATGACATGGAAGGACATGAGAGGCATGCGGGTTATCCATGGATAACCACACTGGGTGCAGGTTATCCATGGATAACCGCACGCCTTACAAAATTGATGT
This sequence comes from Acholoe squamosa, assembly GCA_949317995.1. NCBI lineage: Eukaryota > Metazoa > Annelida > Polychaeta > Phyllodocida > Polynoidae > Acholoe > Acholoe squamosa. The sequence continues at coordinate 68,144,094 of OX439043.1, forward strand.
TACAGCCTACAGGGTGTGCAATATCGACCGATATGTGGATGGGAATAGCCACCAAAAAGCACTGAGTAACCCAGAAATCATGGTATAAACCTGCATAATTTGCACTGTAATGTAAACAGATGCAAGGTGGATATCAGCACGACTTTGGGTGGATATCACCACGACTTGGGGTAGACATCAGCACAACTTGGGGTGGATATCAGCACGATTTAATGTCTAATTAAACATTTAAAACCGTGCCTCCCTACAAAAATTTCATTGCCAAATGTAGGGGTCCAACACATACACTACTGATCTCAATTCCACCTCCCTATGGGACAATAGACAATAGAGAACAGCATGATATTATTTATTATTACACGATTTCTGTGATTTCGAGAGCTTTTTCTGGATATCCCCGTGCTGGTATTGAACAAGTAACCAATGGATAACTCATGACGAGTGTGTGTTAGTGAAGGATAATGACACGAGGCCGTAGGCCGAGTGTTATTAGCCTTTGCCAACACACACGAGTCATGAGTTATCCATTGACTACTTATTTTATACCAAGAAACCAATAAATAATCAATAGAATACAAATATTTCAAGTTGAAAACAAAAATTATTCCCCCTCCCCGGGACTCGATGCCAGCCATAGTGTTTGTACACAGGTACACACACCTCCTTGCCTGCCAGTGGACAGCGACAGTGCCCATCTCGGCTAGGGTTGGCAGCGGCACACGGCGAAAAATAGTGTTCATACACCTCCTCCCCCGGTAGCGGAGAGCGACAGCGCACTGGGCGAAAAAGAGATGCGTCTCGCTGTTATGTTTGTGTAGAATACACCTCCTCGCCCGGCAGCGGACAGCGACAGCGCACACGGCGAAAAAAGATGCGCCCGAACTGGGGCTCGATCCGCGTACCTCGCACGCCTGAGCGCAAAGCGCTAACTGCTAGACCATCGCTTGTATGATTTATGCTTGCCTATTAGAAGCATTGTGCCCTCCCCCAAGGACAAAGAGAGAGAAGGAAAGAATTACCTTACAGTGCACTTAACGCATGAGTAGCCCTAAGAGCCCTCAAGGACACTCAGCAAATGTCCTCCCTCCCCATGTATGCAGCAGGCTATTCACTCTTTCGATCAGGAGTGTTCCCTGTAAGTGCTCTTGTACTCAGGTGAAACCACTATGCAATTCTTTCACTAAGATCGCAGTGATCTTAGTGCTGGAAAAGGAATAGTGAAGTGATCCCAGGACTTGCTATTCTTGACAGGCCTGCAACCACTGCATTAGATAGGGTAGACCGGCCAGGTCTTATGATATGTGCCTACACTAAGATCACTGTGGTTGCGATCCCAGGATGTTTTGAATTAAGCTCCTGGTCTTGGCATGGAGGTGAACGAATTTTTTCAACTTATTTTATTCATTGATATTGTATTGATATTGTATTGATTACTCATTAATGAATCATGTAATAAATTTAGTAAGGTATGTTCTAACAGGCACGGAAATGCTTGTATCGTAGGATATCAAATTCGGGGCCTACGGTATGGTATTTAATTGGACCACCTCCCATCGGTGAGGCCTCTTGGACAGGAAGTATTTCATGGTGATATCAGCTTTGTGCTGTTATTTCACATTTTAGAAGATGCATTTTGAGTTCCCCTTTTTCTGTTATGCATAACTAGCCAATTTCGGGATGAGTATTGCTACATCCATTGATAAACTTCAGAGTTAAGTAACTTCATGTTGCTTAAGGTTGCTTAAATCTAAAGGTGCTCCCTTCACTATTCTGCTCATCTTCATGGATGGTAAGGGATTTCTGACTGTATTCCATCACCATTGCTTCCATAAAAGAGAACAGAATGGTGATGGAATTGTGACTGACAGACAACCTGATCTTGGTGGAAGAACCCCTCAACCCTTTAAAGGCTGGTAGAGCAGAAGTACATCATGCCAATTGGTCTTCATGATGCTGAAGTGCTGGTGAGACTGCTTGCCAGCACTGTATGGGAGCGCCATGCACACTCTCTGGGGCTGTATGAGCACCGTAGGGTAGGCATGATGTTACTTGCCAGGGCTCCATTCATGCATCATGACAACAATGGGCATAATGCACTCCTGCATCAGTGGCGCTTAAAGTGTCAAGCCTTTCAAAAACGGAAATGTCCCCCTCTGACTGCCCAGGGCTTTCCTACCCTGTCACATCCATTAATGCCATCAAACACGATGTTAACACCAACCCAGTGACCTTCTACTGGGTCTGCTTCCTGCCACACACCAGACAAACACATCTGGACACTGGTCAACTAGCCCCATTTGGAGGGGATCAGGGGGCAGGGAAGCAGCTATGGGGAGAACAGGAAGTTGCATGACAAGTCCCTCCTAGCCTACAGTCATAATATAGCCTCTAAATCATTAGAGGGATGGCCTTTTCATTGTTGACAAAGGTTGTTTGTTTTTCAAATTAGGATCTATCCAGAGAGATTTATTTTTTTTAAGCTTTATTTTCATTTTCAAAAATTTCATTAACCTTATAATGTATGGTTCAACAATGATAAGAAATCTGGTGTGGTGATGGTATGAAGAAAGCAGCAGAATGTATACTTATGGCACAATATATTTATATTGTTTCTACATTACATCTAAACAGCCATGTATTTGGCTTGTTAGAAAAAATCCTAGCTATAAATCCTGAATACATCATGAAGACATTGGGTTTATAGCAATCTTTCATGTTCCACCAAAAAGGTAGTTGTGTAGAAACAGGAATCTTGCCCTTCTCCATATCTTTTTATATATTCAAGAATGAAAAGAACTTAGAGTGAAATTTGAGATCTGTGCCAATTGGGTGGGAAAAATTGTATGCTTATTACTCTAGAATATAATTCTGTACTATTATACTTTTCCAAAAGGGGGCAGTGCTCAATGAATTATCTGAGTAATACCGCAATGATAAAATAAAATCCCTATCTTACAAGATAGGAAATCAATACTTCCGTTACCCTGGTTTTGAACATTGTAAAGTGCATTTGGATAGGTAAGCATTGCACAAAAGCTATTGAAGGTAGCAAAATGAGATTCACATGTCAAACAGAGTGATAATAGGTCAATATTTTTAGTATTAAATTAAGACATTCAGATATAGTTATATCCTTTAACCATAGCTCTACTTTCATGGTACAGGGCGTATCTTGAAATAGGTGTTATTTCTCCAAATTTACTTCTTTCAGATAATCCAAACCAGAATGTTCATAGTTGACTCTGACAAGACCTAATGGTGTGTTCTTCCAAGAAAAAATTATTTATCCGTGGACAGTGTGCATTCTATTTTTACTGAATATTCACTTTTATTTTCTCTGAAAAGACATAGTGGTTTTGCCTAATTTCAAGATTCAATCTGTCACCAATATCAGATAAAAAAAAATATATCCTTATGGTAAATTCAGTCTTGTTCACATGGTAATCAATATAAGGCATCAATTCCACTATTTTGCAAATGGCACACATCTCAGGTTTTTCACCCATTGCTCTCCTCTGTGTGTGTATGTCACCACCTGTCCACCTATATATTCCATGACATGTCCCATCATATTTGTGCTGTAAGCCATGTATATATACAGAACTTGTATACAAGATGTGTATAGAAGAGCAATACCCTATCCACTTTGGCCCATATAGGTGCCAGGATCCCTGTCACAGCCTTGAATTTGAGCTAAACAGTGAGATAATTTAAGCATTATGAATACCATCTAGAAAAAAACACCGATCTTATATAAGCACCAGCAGTATGTAGGCTACAAGTCCGATTGAGATATGTTAGCACTAGGGTGTAGCTGATATCTATATACTCTCTATATACCACTCTATATGGCACACCCCATATTACTAGAACTAGCAGCAGTGGGGTAGAATCAATGTTGAAGGCAGTGTCCTCCCAGATGTCTATAGGGATAGGGAAGCTCTCTGTTGGCTTACAGCTGACAGGAGGTTAACCATGGAGGAAACGAGTCCTGTCACCCGGCCCGCGACTGCAGTATTAGCTGGTTTAAGCACCCCAGCTCCTGTTGATTTCAATCCTGCTCTAGTTCCAGTGCATAAAATAAATCCTGTGCTTAATCAAGATGTTCATTTCAGTGCTTAAGAACCATTTCAAAAGCCTGCCACCTCTGCTGCTTATGCAAGACCACTCTTCTATTGAGACCCTAGTACTTGTAAAGTATGATACGGTAACCACACACTTTCTGCTATTGCAGGCAATGTCATTCAAAATGGAAGGCTATGTGTCTAACTTATAGACACATATTCCCTGGGGTCAATGGCCTACATCAATTGATTGGAATGGGAAATGTTCACACTGTTTAGGTCCTTGGTTTAGATACACTACCTCCTGTTCATCTCCCCTTATTCTGTTCTACATTGACCCAGATTCGCCTCATTATTATATGTGACTAACAGGAGGCACCCACTACTATACACTGAGTATATCCAATATATTATGATATCTAGTTGTTTAAGAAGGCATATGCATGCTACTTAGAAACAAACTCAGTCAAATCAGCAATGGTCATGCCCCTTCCAGATTCATACCCAGTGGCTCCCCCATTTTAAATTTCACTGGGTCTGCAAAATGTGATCCTGTCCTGCTCAGAGCCTTAAACCCCTGAGGAGTAAATTTCCAATAGTGCTGGCACTTCTGAGAGACAGGCAATTATTTTAGATACAGCCTTTATTTACTTCCCAATACCCCTGTGCCCCAAACTCTCATTTGATACTGCCTCATATTTAAAACCAGATTTCTTTGGTGTATATAAATAGGGCCGACCCTACAACTTCATTTGCCCTCCTGCACTTCCTTCCTAACATGACAATTTCCCATCTTCCCACTTGCCCCTACTGTCCTACCTAACCTCACCATGGCAGCCTCCCTTGATAACCTCCCTCACCATAAGCACCCAAAGCCTTGTTACTGTGACTAATAGGGAGGGATGAAGGGTGGCAGGAAGATATCTTATAACAAAGGAGAGTCTCTTTAAGGCTGAATTCTGTGACTCTGCTAACACTACCTATAGTAGACATTGTGGGTAGGGTCTAGGAGCAACTCATATCATCAACAGTAGTGATGGTGGGAGTCATGCATTTCAAAAAGAGGGAAAAGAGTCTGGCCGTTATATAAATAAATGTTTAATCTACTAGGTCTATTCCTAAAACTCAACAGTGAACCATCGTAATCACTTAGCAGTGAAGTAATGTAATTTCTACAATGAGGCCCAAGAGGGCAGTATAATAATGACGGATCTCAGGCAACTCTGTGTCAAGGATTTCACTGTTATTTTGGGATTATTTCTTTTTACAGTGCAGCATTTATTTGAATTTGTGTAAAGTGTTTGGGCTAGATTTTCATACAACAAAAACCCCAGCACTTACTCTACACCAGCGTTTACTTCAGACCCCGATGATTAAATAAGCAAATATATGGTATTAGTACCATGGAAAATACCCTTGCAGTAGCAGGAAAAGCCTTCCCCTGTTCCATAACAGGGGCATTTATGCATTAAAAATTGCCTGACTGTCATCACTGGCTGTCTCTTTAAAGATTTCCCTAGACAGGAAGAATTACTACAAATGACAAGCTGAGGAGTAGGCCAATAGGATTTAGTGGTAATGTGATTGTTACCATATATAGACTTGATCAGATAAAGATAGACAAGACAGTCAATAGAGCTAAGTGCCAGTGGCATCATTATGCCACTAGGAAAGCTTCACTAGCTATATGAGTCCTGTCCTCATACAACCTTCTATGTGTGTCATCTAGAGGGTGATGCATATAGGGGAAAAGGTACTAAGAAGTGCCTCAGCTGCACCAGTCACCGTCTTTTCAGTCCTGATTTTTGTCCTTGTCACACATATGTACTCATGTCAGTCAGGTTTAACAATGTTGGTTGTCTTTGAAATATACGATACTCCTTTATACCAAAATTGCCTTAGGAATAGCACTGATATTCACAGTTATAACACAGTTAGCGAGTTTTCAGTGCCGAAAATGGATAATATGAGTTCCTATATCTCGCGATAAAAGCACCCAAAATTGACGGCGGACGGACAGCGGGGTGGACATATTGAATCCTACCTTGACACTAAAGTAAATCCTTCATTTTTGAAGCTCATGTACCAAATATAGCGAAATGCTTTGGACATAACATAGTTGAAACCTCATTCTAACTCCCTGTCGGGTAGATTACTTGATATTAAGGCTGAATTTAACATAAAAAATTATTAAACTTTCGAATCGAGCGACTGGCCGTGCGTGTTCGCCATTGCTTTTGTCAACATGACCTCTCATGCCATCTGGTGTATAGCCTATCAACTAGCCACGAGCATTAACTTAATAGAAGAGGAACCATAGCGAACCCGTATAAAGCAATGCTACTACACTCCCTTCTGTATGTTCCCACTACGAGTAAGTTTACGCCCGTGAAAGTGGTGCAGCCTGGTGTATAGTGATTGAACTCATATCAACATGAAACCAAGATGGCGGAGGGCCGTCTTGTCGACTCGCAAATAAAATGAATGGATTCTATACAATATAAAGGTAAATACTAAGAATTAATGGAGGAGACTGTGTTATAAGCACAATATATAATGCTCGCCAGGTATAACTCGTTGGCTTCATGGGTTTGATAGAAGCATTCGCCTCCGGCTCATGCTTCTATCACCCCCTGAAGCCAACTCGTGCAAGTCTATGCATCATATATTACTTACTTGTAGTACTTACTGTAGGCCCTACACTTCATTATAGTAAGCTTTTCTCAAATTTTACAAGGTATTAGAAGGACTTAGAGGGACAGTAGCCCTTTGAATTTTGAAAGTCCATTAAGTAGAAGAAAGGTTTTGAAAATTTTAAGCAAGTCCTCACAGTCCAGATGTATCCTATACGAAAGGTGCATCCTATAAGTGAGGATTTAAGGTATCGTTTAATGACACTGTCATATATACAATACATTCTTGTTTCTGTTTTCCCTGCCTATGTATTAAATGTGGGCTTCATTTTTGCTATTTTCCTTCTGAATGAAGCCCTGGCTAGTTCCAGATAAGACATCTGATGCTTTCACAAGCGTACAGATTGTTCTGATCTTCCATCTGCATCGCTCCCAGCGATTCATCAGGTGAGAGATCACATGAAATTGAATCATCTACATGAAGGTCCAGCTTTGGTTATGCCCACGCACATCCAATTTTTGGAAATGGTCTGGTTCAATTGGAATAATGATGATATTTTATGCTGCCATTGTCTCTGTTTGCCCTTCCTTTTTATTTGTTCAGCATAGGTGAGGCACATGCTGAATCATAGCAATAAAACAATATCATCATCCATCAACATTAAGGAACCCAGGCACATGAATCTCGTAAATAGGGGCTTGTGGTCTGTACAGACCTATAGAATACATGGGTAAGGGTCCTTGAGATTCCCTGTATAGACTGATGTAGTGGGAGGTAGTGAGAAACCATAGGACAGGATTGCAGTTCAACAGCTAATTTGCAAAAAAAGAAACAGCTCCCTGATTTGGGGAAATATATTAGAGAAGTGACGTTGTCTCATAATCACCCTAATAACTGTAATATGCATGGGCATCATGTACAAAATGGAGCTGCCTTCTTCTAGACCCTACGTCCTGGCAGCCAGCATTAGGTACTGTGTGAATTCAGATACCTTGATGGCTGCATGATAGCTCAAAAATAATGATCTATTATTGTCATGATGCAGTGACTGCAATATAGTGTTGGCAAACAGTGCATTGCAGTATCAGGCCAACCATTCGGCAGAATACCAAATCGATGAGACTGACATGATGCATAAATTCAGTCTGTATTTGTGCATCATTACTGAATAATCATATGATGCAGCATCATTGCAAAACATGCCCTATCAGGGCTAGATTGTTTAGGGTGTGTGGGTCAGGGCAATAGGAAATCGCATTAGAGGGAGGGGAGGCTCGCATGCCAAGAACATGCATGATGAATGTGGTTGGTGCTTGCAGTCGCTCTCAACCAGCTGTCAGAGATAGAAGAACAAAAAAATCCTTCAACAACAAAGTGTAGAGGTCACAACAAGGGCTCGCCATTTAATTTGTTTCAATAACCGTTTGATCCTCTATGAGTCGTTATCGCAGTAATACATCAAGCCAAACTTTCAGGATTGATACAATCCCACAAGAGTCGGCATGATGCATTAAAGAATTATCAGTCCTTAAAGAGTTCATGCCCTAGGTCATCAATATTGCTCTAGATACTAAACTGCAATGCTCTCGAGGGGTTTGTATAATGTATTTCTGCATTAGCAGTCTTTGAATGGCTAAAAGACTGTCTATTCAGAGGAAATGAATAGCAAACAGATAGCTTCAATATTGAAGGTGATCCTGTTCTGGGTGTGAGGTCACTGTTGGAATTTCTGAAAGGAGATGATAGTCTTAATGTAATGGTATTGGTTGGAACCTGAACAAAATTGAAAACAGAGTTAAAGAGTATTAAATATTCTGTTTTTATCTTTCCGTCATCTCCTCTGTCAACATGTGATTACTGTAAAAAAAGTTCCCATTCCCTCTGATAGTTTATATAAGAAAAATATGGCATAATTGTAAGTCAAACCCTCAGTTCCTGGAGGTACTATATAATACACACAAGGGGCTAGAAATGGTCTCTTAGTCATGGCTTATATGCAGGGTTTTACAGTTAAGTAAATCTGAGTAGATAAGAAGGCTTCCATCTTAGTCTGACAAAATCATTATTTCCCAGACACCAGAAGATGTTAGCACTTCTACACTTAGCCCCACGACCACAGACTTAGTTGTACTAAGTGTCTTATGAGGCGTGAAAACCTTAGTTAATCTGAATAGATAAGATGGCCTCCAGTTCAGTCTGAAAAAAAACCCATGAATTTCCAGCCACCGAGGACATTAGCACTTCTACGCTGAGCCACACTACTTAATTGTAGTAAGCGTCTTAGAAGGCGCGAAAACGTGCCGAGAGAAAACTCTGTAATCTTATTAGGTGTGCGGGGCTGGTCTGCTAATGGTATGGGGAGAGTTCCCTCCTTCCCTTGAGTCCACTCCCTGAGCTTATCTGAGCCACTCCCTGCCTGCCTCACCCAGTTACTCCCCATATGAAACAGGAGCTGTAACAAAGGTGGAGGCAGCAATAGGCTTAAACCTTAGGCTACTCCAGAGGACTTTAACCCTTACATTGACATATTACACCTCTTATTATTCCCTTAGTATCCCCTTTCAAAATTAGCCAAAAAACATGTCTTCGTTATTTAGGCCTTAATTTCCCAAAGGCCCTATAACAAACTGGGGTTGTATTCATATTCCATGCTGGACATGGAAAGGGGGAAATAGTAATGGATGTTGATCAAGGGAACATAACTCTAGGAAACATTACTGGTACATGTAATACCATATATTGTAATGCCTGTGAATGGTCATGCATTTCTTAATTAGTCATCCATGTAATAGGACAGTAAATCCTTAAAAACATCCCATAGCCCCCGGAAATAGATGCAAACTAAAAGTTTATGATGATAAGATTGGCACCAAAACAGGCAGAACATCTTCAATCAGGAAATCTACTCTATGTAATCCTTATCAATATGTTGTATGAGATCCCCTTATAATGCCTTCATTAGCATCATGAGGGAGTGTTCATAAAAATATCATGAGGAGCAGACTAACCATAAACCCCATATATATAAGCCTTGTCTTATACAGCATTTCAAATACTTAATGTGGCATTGCCATGACCTCAAGATGCAGCTTATGACCAGGTCCAGCGAAAGTTATGCATGTCTGAAGTGAGCAGACACAGGATGAGCAGACGTGGGATGAGCAGACGCAGGATGAGCAGACGCGGGACAAGCAGACACGGGACAGATATTTTTCCATTCTTTGCCATTGATGCCAACATATTTTGAACATATGGGACAAATATGGCACTGTGAGATTAGCTATGTCTCTGAGCTTATCAAATCATTAGTTTCAACTTTGTCTAGAAAAAGAGAGTTTTAAGCAAATTTGCTCTCTTGTCCCGCATCTGGAAGAACTTCGACCCTGTCTTGCAAGTTGATCAACATTTCTTTAGGTCTTACTTTCTGCTTACTATTTGTACGGTCAACCCTTGGTACACTGCAAGGCCCTTTTTTTTGCAGTGACCATCACTAATATGGCCGCTTGGATACATGCCTCAACCTGATGCCACATTAAAAAATCATAACCATTGAAATCATAACCATTCTTTTTGCAACATTCAGAAAAGTTATTACACAAACCTTTCCTGCATGCCAGCTTCTTAACCTTATAAGTCTAGCAACATTACAAACCACAGAATATGTTGGTCTAGACTCTATCGCTCTAAAACTCTCATTAGGTCATGGAGAGCCTAATGAGAGCTCAGAGCCTCTAATATCAAATCCCTGGATTTAATTATCATTAATGCCAACTTTAATTATAGCGCTAAGCCTCTTTAACCATTGTAAGGCTAGCTGTAGCTGCCTTCCTCAATGCTTTTCAAAACTAAATTCTGCTCTTGGTAAAACCTAGTGATGGAGATGTTGCAGTTACACACTTAAAGGTACCACAAAATAACAACATTAGGGACAGGAGATGAGAGAATTTAATCACAAATTCCCTAAATGGAAACTATCCCTTTATTGACTTGCGAATTGTTGAATAAATTTGTGTTCGACAGCACTGTCTAGTAGATCTCAGAATTCATTCAATGAAGCCTAACGTCCAGGATGAAAAGCTCAACTGACTTTAGCCATTCATCTGCAGCATTGTTTATATACAATGAATTTCACTGTGGAAAGAAAAAGAATAAGATCAAAACTCACTCAAGACCCTCTTTCCTCTAGAGACTGCATATGAACCTTCAGAAACCCCTTATTTGAGAGGTCTAGTCTAACCTTCTAAATCTGTCCTTTTGTATACTGCTTAGCCAAGACTCTCATCCTCCCCCTAGCTTTGGAGTTCCTCCTCTTTAATTTCCCACTGTCATTCTACACTCATACAAGACTGATTCCCTGCTAAATGAATGCCTCAGGAACTACTCGCAAACTCCCAACTAACCACTATGTATAGGTCCAAGGCTGGCCTACTTTCCCATATTTCCAATTTAGAGGACATACGCCTTGCTAACGAAGTAATTATCTCAGTGTGTTAGCGTGCTGTGCAAGTATGGGAAAACAAGTCCTGGGCATCTGCTGCATTTCACATAATTGATTACTGAACCTGTCTTCCAAAAAGGCTAGCATGTTACCTCACATCAAAAGTGAACCCAATTCTCCTCTGTTCCTATATAGTTGTAAAAGGGGATGAGGAGAGGTCTGAGATGACTATAGGTCATATTTTTTTTTTTTCGCTATCATCCACAAAGTCTGGGTCCACCTTATATGCAGGGTGTGCCTTATACGGGGTATTATGGTAGGCAATGAAATCCAGTAAGTTAAAGGTTTTCATTGATATATTATTCATAAGTCTGTATGAAACAAATGGAAAGAATAAGATGTGCCCACTAGGTAATTTCATTAAGAAATGCCCAGCATATGGAGTTATTGAAGATTGAGAATGATATTTCCACAGATCACAATATTTAATAATGGCTAAAAAATACTCTTACCATTGTACAGCCAGACAGGGCAGAAATACTCATGGAGCCAAGTGAAATTAAGATGGTGTCTAGACAGCTGATTCAGTTAGAAGTTGGACGTGTTGAAAAATGGGTTCATGGTGAGATGATCATTACAGATGCAATATTGGAAGAAGCATTGTTATAACATTTATTCATTTTTTAAAGACCTAATTCCAGGCCATTAGAAACAATTGTATACATGTTTCCACCAGAACTGGGGCTTTGTAGCCAAAATAAAAGTATCTATGTTTCCTTTTTCCTATTCCCTCTGTATGTCTGTTGCATAATTGTGTTGCCAGCGAATTATCCTTCAGTAGTGAACAAGTAATCAATGGATAACTCATGACGCGTGTGTGTTAGTGAAGGATAATGACACGAGGCTGTAGGCCGAGTGTTATTAGCCTTCGCTAACACACACAAGTCATGAGTTATCCATTGACTACATATTTTATACCATGAAACCAATAAATCATCAATATAATACCAATAAATTCAATTTGAAAACAAAAATTATTCCCCCTCCCCGGGACTCGATCGAAGCCAGCCATAGTGTGTGTACACAGGTACATACACCTCCTTCCCCGGCAGCTGAGTTGAGTTTGAAAAGTGTTTATTGGCCAATAATATCTTAACATATTGAAGCTTTTACAATTATCAGCAGCGGACAGCGAGAGCGGCCGTCTCGGCTCGGACAGGCAGCCAGCGGCACACGGCTAAAGGTTTCAATGCGTCTCGCTGTTATGTTTGTGTATAATACACCTCTGCGCCCGGCAGCGGACAGCGACAGCGCACACGGCAAAAAAAGATTTCAATGCGTCTCGCTGTTATGTTTGTGTATAATACACCTCTGCGCCCGGCAGCAGACAGCGACAGCGCACACGGCGAAAAAAGATGCGCCCAGACCGGGGCTCGATCCATGTACCTCTCATGTCTGAGGTCAAAGCGCTAACCGCTAGACCACCGCGCCTTCTCTGTTTACTGCGCCTCGCGGTTATGTTTGTGTATAATACACCTCCTCGCCCGGCAGCAGACAGCGACAGCGCACATGGCTTCGTATCATAGCAAGACCTGGTTCTAACCGAGCGTATCTCGTCAGTCCCTGTGGCGCAATGCGTAGGGAGTTGGATTTGGGATGTGAGACTGCAGGTTCGATCCCTACCCTGGCCTTGAAAATTTCGTGGGTTTTAATATGTGACATGTGACATGTGACATGGGAGAGGCGTGCAGTTATCCAGGATAACCGCATGCCTTACCTGGATAACCGCACGCCTTACCTGGATAACCGCACGCCTTCCAAAATTGATGTTACAGCCTATAGGGTGTGCAATATCGACAGATATGTGGATGGGAATAGACAACAAAAAGCACTGTGTAACCCACAAATGGTGGTAGAAAACTATGTAATGTACCTTATCCCAATGACCTGAGCTTTAGAAATGGCATTAAGCAAGTATTACTCATTTACTCATTCATGCTTTCACTCAGACAGATTTATTACCAAAAGAGATTGCAGTGTATATGGTATTTTAGTAAACTAAGGTTACTATAATATGCCTGGGATTTCTCTCTGTGTATAGAGGTATTAGGAAGATATTGTTTGTATTAGTTGCAACATGTTAATCACTTAATATTCCTACCATTCTGCCACATTTATTATATTCAGCAAAGGAAAGCATTGAACGATAGCATGAAGTGATATTTCTATTCCATGATCTTCATGCAGAAGTCATATATGTATATATATAAATATAAGATTACAAATACCTTGATTCTTTACTTAAAGAGGAAATTAAATCATGACAGTGCCTGTAGAGGACGGTTATAGGGGCCTGTACTATAGAGGGTCCTGGAGAGCATGAATATGGGGCCTTTGACATAGAAGGGTGGTGCTTAAGGATGCATCAATTTAGGCTTACATCACACTGTATCAAATTGTTTTCAAATTAATGGTGGAATCCTTGTCCCAAAGATCCGTCATTATTCTCCCAGAGAATCCTTGTACTACTATACTGCCACTTTTGGTTTCTTGTAAAAACTACACTGGTTCACTGTAATACAATTATGGTTGTACATTTTTTTCAGTTTCACAAGGATCCCTGGTAGATTCAACATTATTTTATATAGTGCATAAAAGGGTGAGCAGGGGGTCTATACCAAAGAAGTGCAGTGGTGGAAGACGCTGACCAAGGGAGCTTGTGCTATCATAGACAACTAAAGGTGCAGCTGGAGAATGACCGGTAGCCAAAAGGGTATATACCATTGAAGGGCCTAGGTAGCAATTGTAGGCAGAGGTTGCAATAGTGGCGTAGTGACAGTCTTAAGCTGGCCATAGCGGCCTATATTATTGGAGACAAAGCTTGACGCTAGGGAACCGGAGCTGTACTGTTGAATGGCAGTGAAGGGGGTATCATAAGATGTAGTAACTACATACAGAAGGAAACTGTAAGAGGGGTCGGTCACAGGTCAGGCTACAGAGAGAGTAAGTAGCACCTAGCTGTAGCTGCGGCTGCTATCTATAGTTCTGTTACAACCCGGTAGGTGTCCACAGCCTGCTTTGGCATAACAGCACGATATCAGCTGTAAACATCAGGATTTCTATACCCACGCTGGCCTCTATACCAATTGTATAGATATAATTATGGAGATTGAAGAAAAGTATCAGCCCATAGGGCATAGTGACATACTTGCCCTCTGGTAATCCTAGAGGAGAACTACCCTATCTCAGTCTCCAAGGGGGCCTCTACCCATGCAGCCCTGGTCCTGCTATAATACAGCTGCATTGACCCTGCAGGGGACCTCTAGAGAGCCCAGGCACGTGTCAGCAGCTCTGGAGACCCAGGAACTAGCGCAAGAGGCCAATCTCTGCACTGTAATTGTGACAATTCATAAAACGTCCAACAGGGGGCAGTGTGAGCGACCGGAAATGACCACCGCCTCCCTAATCCCGGAGACCGCTATTTGCAATTCCACTGCGTCTACCTGCTTATATGGCAGATAAGCAGCTAGGCACACACTGTGAGGCTCATGAATATTAATGAGATGAAGCGGATGTGGGGGAACCGGAAGAAAATGGTGACGTCCTGCAGGGGAGTGATTGACAAGCTGGCATTACGTTAGCAGGGGGCTATTTATGTTGGTAGATGGTATTGTTAAATGAAAACACTGTCACCTCTAAGGACCAGGGTCGGTCTGGTTTGTCTTATTCTCCCATATCTTCATTTCTATTCTCTATTACCTGCAAAAACTTCATGGTATGAAGAATAGATAACACTAGTTTTTCTCTTACCTATTCTTTGACAATCATCTCAAATTTCACTTGAAGTTTATGCTAAATCCCCTTAATGATTTTGTCTATACTCTGTAAAGTGAGGAAAACAAAATCAGTGGAACAGATAGCCCAAACTCCATCTAGAGACTGTTGACGGTCTGCACAAATTCACTCCAGTTAACACAACACCTGCACACTTTGATGTGACCCACTGTGTCAACACATTGTGTTTTTTACCCACCAGACCTGCCCAAATCCTTGTCATCCTCTTATTTCCTCAATCACATTTTGCCGATCTGAAACAAAAACCTCTCTCCATCCATCCGGTGCTGGCAGTAAACTGCATCCTGAGGTATTTAAATGGACCTCTCCGCCCCCCTCTCACCAGAAGGGCTCTTTGGACAGGAACTATTTCATTGTGGTTTCAGCTTTGTGCTTTTATTTCACATTTTAAAAGATGCATAAATTTGGAGTTCCCCTTTTCCTCCAATGCATGACTAGCCAAATCTGGCATGGTTATTCAAAGTATCACAGATCAAAGTCCAGATCAAATTACTTTTATGCCGCTAAAGTCTGATGGCTCATGCTATGTGCGGCGGTGCGCGTTTGTCCGTCACTGCTCCCTCCCTGCCCTCCACCATTCTGCACACATTTATGGATGGAAGGGGAATTCCAACTGTATTCCATCACCATTCCTTCCGTAAAGGAGGACAGAATGGTGATGGAATGGTGACTGACAGACAGCATGATGTCAGTGGAGGAACCCATTAGTCCTTTAAAGAATGCTTATGGATTCGTTCATCATGCCCATTGATCATCATGATGCAAACAGCTTGCTAGGGCTATATCGAAGCTATGATGCTCCAAAGAAGTGATGGCAAAAAGTCTCTCCAGTAATTCATATGTGCATCATGACGGCCAATAGGCATGATGCACTCCTATATCAGTGGCACTTAAAGGGTCAAACATTTCAAACACAGAAATGTCCCCCTCTGACTGCCCAGGGCTTTCCTAGCCTACCCATTAAGGCCATCAAACATGGGACATGTTAACACCAACCCAGAGACCCTCTCCTGGGACTCTTTCCTGCCACACACCAGAAAAACACATCAGGACACTAGCCCCACTTGGAGGGGATGGGGGGGGGGTCAGGGAAGCAGTTATGGAGAAAACAGGAAGATGATGACAAGTCCCTCCTAGCCTGAAGGCATAATATAGCCTCTAAAACATTTTCATTGTTGACAAAGGTTGTTTGATTTTCAAATTAGGATCTATCCAGACAGATTTATTCGTTTTAAGCTTGCCAATTTTGTGTCTTCATTTTCAAAGATTTCATTAACTTTATAATGCATGGTTCAATGATGGTAAGAAATCTGGTGTGGTGATGGAATGAACAAAGCAGCAGAATGTATACTTATGGCACAATATATTGTTTCTGCATTACATCTAGACTGCCATGTATTTGGCTTGTTAGAAAATATTCTAGCTATAAATCCTGAATACATCATGAAGACATTAGGTTTATAGCAATCTTTCATGTTCTACTAAAGAGGTAGTTGTGTAGAAACAGGAATCTTGCCCTTCTCCATATCTGTTTATATATATTCAAGAATGAAATGAAATTGGAGTGAAAATATGAGATCCCTGCCCATTGGGTGGAAAGGGTGGTCAAAAATAAAACTAAAAAATGTATGCTTAATTATTACTCTAGAATATAATTCTATATAATTATGACGAATCACACTATTCTGAAAGGGACAGTGCTTAATTAATTATCTGAGTAATACCACAATGAGGACAAATAATCACTATGTTAAGAGAAGGTAATACTTCCATTACCCTGATTTTGAACATTTTGAAGTGCATTTGGATAGGTAAGCATAGCACAAAAGCTATCGAAGGTAGCAAAATCAGATTCACAGCTCAAACAGAGTGATAATAGGCCAATATCTTTAGTATAAGATTAAGACATTCAGATATATTTATATCCTTTAACCATAGCTCTACTTTCATGGTACCAGACATATCTTAAAATAGATATTATTTCTCCAAATTTACCTATATCAGGTAATCCACACTAGAATGTTTATAATTGACAAGACCTAATGATGTGTTCTTCGAAACAAAAAACGATACATTATCAGTGGTACAGTGTGCATTCTATTTTTTACTGAACATTTACTTTTATTTTCTCTCAAAAGGCATAATGATTTTGCCTAATTTCAGGATTCAATCTGTCACCAATATCTGTTAAATGTAAAATAACAAGACAAATTTGGTATCCAGGTATAGGTACGGATGTCTACAACAGATGAAATAAGAAATCATTATGGTAAATTGTTCAAATGGTAATCAATATAAGGCATCAATTCCACTATTTTGCAAATGGCACATATCTCAGATTTTCACCCATTACTCTGATCTGTGTGTGTATGTCACCACCTGTCCACCTATGGGGGGATTCAACTTTCTATGCATATCTGGCTCAGGACTGATAGATTTACAAACTCAGTATTACTTAATAACACTTTATTTTATTGAAAGCCCTATATCTTGGCATATCAGAAAGGTCCGTTCAAGGATTCAACTCCCAGGGGTTCAGTTTTTATAGCCCATGGTGTAAAACCCTTAGAAAATCGTTCAGCGTTGGTCACGTTTTTAGATATAACATCAATACCACACTGAGTAATGCTTGGATTGTCACCAAATGCTGTTTCAATAATACTACAATATAGTAGTTTAAGTTGACCAAAAACCGGGGATCTAAACTTTTGGATTTATGGGTCTTGTGTAATATAGCGCGAGATGTAAATTTTGGTGAAAATCGATCCACAATTTTAACTTTACCCTCAGTTCACCAAAACTCATCATATTCTCTTGAAAATTACTCTGCTTTATCTTAAGAAGGTCTATTATACAGGAAAAGGACCCTTGGCCATCTATGAGTAACTCAAGGAACTTATCTTGGCCTTCACCGAACCCTCGCAAACTCCCGAAAACGTGACCAACGCTAAAGCGATGACAACATATTGATTACTCTACCATACACTCAATATAACTTATTGGATTACATCCCTGTTACATTCCAAGGCACAAAACCTCTTCCTCTATTAAATAGAGCATAAATATACAGATTTCAGGCACATATAGGGTCCCTATCATGACTTTGAAATTAATTTTCACTTTTTTTCCCAAGACTTACAACTACGAGAGTGCCACACCTTACATAAAAATACACCATCATAACTCATTTTGCCCTTTTGAACCAGCCAAACATTTCTACTAAGCAATACAGAACCGTTTAACACCATACAACATGATTCATTGGGCTGGTAAGCATATTACCTAAAGCTCCTCAAATTCATCAAAATCCCCGAAAACGTGACCAACGCTGAAGCGGTGACAACATATTGATTACTCTACCATACACTCAATATAACTTATTGAATAACATCCCTGTTACATTCCAAGGGACAGAACCTCTTCCTCTATTAAATGGAGCATAAATATACAGACTTCAGGCACATATAGGGTCCCTATCATGACTTTGAAATTAATTTTCACTTTTTTTTCCCAAGACTTACAACTAAGAGCGTGCCACACCTTACATAAAAATACACCATCATAACTCATTTTGCCCTTTTGAACCAGCCAAACATTTCTACTAAGCAATACAGAACCGTTTAACACCATACAACATGATTCATTGGGCTGGTAAGCATATTACCTAAAGCTCCTCAAATTCATCAGAATTCCCGAAAACGTGACCAACGCTGAAGCGGTGACAACATATTGATTACTCCACCATACACTCAATATAACTTATTGGATTACATCCCTGTTACATTCCAAGGCACAGAACCTCTTCCTCTATTAAATAGAGCATAAATATACAGATTTCAGGCACATATAGGGTCCCTATCATGACTTTGAAATTAATTTTCACTTTTTTTCCCAAGACTTACAACTACCAGCGAGCCACACCTAACATAAAAGTATACAAAGGTAGCTCATATTGTCTTTATAAACTAGCCTGAGTGGTCTACTAACCATTACAAAACCGTTTAACACCCTACAGGAAGATACATGATGATGGTAAGCGTTCTACTATGACCATACTAAAACGTGACCAACGCTGAAGCGGTGACAACATATTGATTACTTCACCATACACTCAATATAACTTATTGGATTACATCCCTGTTACATTCCAAGGCACAGAACCTCTTCCTCTATTAAATAGAGAATAAATATACAGATTTCAGGCACATATAGGGTCCCTATCATGACTTTGAAATTAATTTTCACTTCTTTTCCCCAAGATTTACAACTACGAGTGTGCCACACCTTACATAAAAATACACCATCATAACTCATTTTGCCCTTTTGAACCAGCCAAACATTTCTACTAAGCAATATAGAACAGTTTAACACCCTACAGGAAGATACATGATGATGGTAAGCGTTCTACTATGAACATACTAAAACGTGACCAACGCTGAAGCGTTAATAAATTAGGAAAATCAGATGTATTGAGGCTATAGTAGCTGGTTTATTTTTCAGCCACCATGGTCTCAACCCTCTGGGATAGGCAACTGATATCATAGACAATTGATATGGGAGGGTGATATGAAGCACGACAGTCAGTTACAAGGTCAGGTCGTCTCGTTTCCTCTTGAGTTTTCGGTCAGCAAGGTCCAAAGTGGTTTCGGACAGGAGGTAGGCAGCAGTGTAGGATGTGGTGCCATGGGTGCACCTTGCCCAGGATGTCAGAAACTTCGAGTGTCATCACAAGTTCTTCTTTGGGCCAACGGAAGGCAGGAATGATTTCCTCCTCGTTGTATTTCTTTTTGGTACGAAACATCATGGTGACCTCGTAACCGACGTCGTGCCTACATTTCACCTTCCCAGGGAACCATGTGTCTTTTGACGAATCTGTTGAGTGCAGTTCAGCGACAATGACGTAGTCACCATACTCGTACTGGTCCTGTACATACACCATCTTTTCGCGAGGGTCCATGGGCGGTCCGTCCTCGATCTGGAGGGGTGAGGTGGGTAGATCTGGTCGCACTTGCTTGGTGGGGATGGCGATGACGCGCTCCGCGGCACGCTTTCGTGCGGCACACGGGGCGACATTCTCTTTGTTGGTTGTGGCAGCAGTAGGCACCCGGTCACTTCGGGCGTGCTTGCGTCCCACAACTGCTGAGCCGTCCCTGGGTCGCTTGCAGGCAGTGGTGCGAACGACCGGATCGTAGTCAGGGTCCACCGCAGCAGGGGCTCTGGCAGGCCGAGGTTTCATCTGGACCAGGCCCTGCTTTGGTAGAGGAGGAGTGATGGCATCCGCGACGTCCATCTCAGCAGGGGCACGGATGGGTCGGGTGTTCTTCCGCCGCGTGCCACGAGTCTGCTCTGGTGGGGGAGGGGCCTTGTGGATGAACCTCAGCTGATGTGTCACCCATCCCGGACATCCACGCTTGGACTCACAGGTTTCATGGTCCCAGCAGCAGTTGTCAAAGCATGATGTGTCACGGACAGCGAGTGACTTTCCGGCTTCGGCAGGGACAGCAGCGTGCACATGCATGGTGCCCTTCACTGCCTTGTCTGCTTTTGCTGAGACCATGGTGAGACGGGCGGCTGCAATGTCTACGACCGGAACACAGACATAGTGGACGAGGCTGTCGAGTTGGTTTCCCTCATAGACGAACTCCGCTGCGTTCCTTATTATGTGGTCCCTGGCAACTAGGTTGTCTGCGTTACGCTTAGCAGCAGCGCCAACGCCGTCGCAGGGACCCTTGCCGTGGCCCGCCTCAAAGTAAGTCCAAGTACCTTTGAGACCGCCAAGTAGCTCCTCGTGGCGTACCAGCAACGAAAACACCGAAATGTTCCGGTACTGGCTGGAGGGAGAGTCCGACGCGTAGTGGACCATCCTGACCTCGGGCAGGTTTTCACGGAGGAACACTGCCAGGACTTGCAGAAAGGCCAGGATGGCACCAGTGTCATGTTTCCTGTCATCAGTACAGATCGCCAGAGAGTGGTGTTTGGTGATGCCGGTGGGTTCATCTCTGTAGTGGATGACCGCAGGGTGTAGTGTCACTGGCTCCTTGGAGTAGTACACACTCTGTGGCGAATCGGGGTATGTTACAAGCCAGTTTTCCGCAAAGTCCATCTGGATTGTAACCTCCACTGAAGACAGACTCTCCCTGAGGTGTCGCACAACGCGGTGTTGGTTACGGGCACGGGACACATGTTCAGCCATGGTGGTGAATTCATGGGTGAGGGTCTTGATGAACTCAGCACGAGGCTCCGCCTCAACAACGTGTGGGCGGAGCTTCATCACTGTTTTGTTGTCCTTCCCGTATACGACAGCCTGATGGATCCATGTGGTGTACTTGATGGTCTCACTCGTCACCTTGGCGTTCAATCTCTGTGTGAACTGCTCCAAGGTGGAAGATGTCACTAGGACATCCGGGCAGTCATTGATGCCAGCAGCCCGCAGCCTGAGAACAAAGTTCTGGTGTTTTTCGCACAGGCACTCATTAGCAGGCTGGTCTTCCATGATAATGAACCACGGGTGGTCCTTCCTGATTTTGTAGAAGGTTGTGCGTCGACAGGCCAGGTCAGGGTTGGCTTCCTGGAACTTGTCTGCCAGGGAATATACAAAGTCCCGCAGATTCCTCTTTTGATGTTGAACACCATTGACAGTCTTATAGTCCTTCTTCCCTGGCAGCATGATGGAGTTCTCTGGGTCTGACAAGAACTCCACCACGCGCCTGACCTTTTCTGCGTGTTTCACCGTGTGCTGGTGAGGCTTATCCACAGGAGCTTTGGCAACTGTACGTTTGTCAACCCCCATAATCGCTGCCAAGTCCTTAGCCTTTTCCTTGCGGACTTGAAGTGGCAGTGCTTGGCGGAGGAGGCTGATCTTTGTATGGTTGTCCAACTGGGTGATGCTCTGGAGCAAAACCTGGTGGACTGCTGGCTCAGCTGGTGTGTTGATGTCTGCGCCGTCCGGTGCAACGCGCTCCTCCCTGTGCGCTACAGCCGGGGGTAGTTCGCCATCCGGTGCAACACACTTAGACTCGCGTGCTACGCTGTGGGTTCGGGTGGCCTTGGTGATCTGGGCGCGCAGTTTGGCCACCTCCTGTTCTGCGACCTCCGCCCTGCCCACTAACACCCGTGTCTGGTAGTTGCGGCGGTTAGTTCTAGGTGTTGTTGTTTTTCGCGTTGTGTACTTCAGGTTTGGTGGGGTGTTCGGTGGTGTGTCGGGGGGCGGTCCGGGGGTTGTCATCTGGTCACCGGTCCGTATGCACGGGCTGGAAGGTAATGAATTGACAATAATACATTGTGGCATATGGAAAATATCAAGTAGCCTGATTAATTCATGCTTTTTCATATTCAATGTATTGGATCTAGTGTTAGTTCTAGACTAATATCTAATATTTTCGAAAGTGTGACCAACGCTGAATCGATAGAAATTGAGATTCTATACTATACATATATATTATTCATTTGAAATTGAGTGTTAATTGAAGAAGTACATTGATGATACTACATAATGCATGTATATATTGTATCGAATGCATGTATATATATATATTGTATCGAAAATTCATGCATGCATTAATTATTTGATAACTTCAAGGTAATCAACATTTCAACAGGCAACAAGCAACAATTCAACATGCATTTCAACTATTACTGTAACTACTGTACAATTACATTTCACTCGTTGGAGTCTTTGCGGAGCATCGTGCTGTAAATTTAGAATGGCCATATTAAAATCTCCTATTGATGCTATTTTCACACTACTGAC
This sequence comes from Acholoe squamosa, assembly GCA_949317995.1. Taxonomy (NCBI): domain Eukaryota; kingdom Metazoa; phylum Annelida; class Polychaeta; order Phyllodocida; family Polynoidae; genus Acholoe; species Acholoe squamosa. The sequence continues at coordinate 68,166,835 of OX439043.1, forward strand.
AATCTATCAAGAATTAAATTCTTCATTAATATAATACAATACAAGCACTTCATTGGAGCATCGTGCAGACTGTCAAAAATTATACCAAACCCATAATCTTGGCATGATGCATAAATGAAGTTCTGGTGAGTGATAATTATACTTACGCGATGTCTTCCATTATCCCTACATTGACCGGTGGTGGGGAAGAGGAGTCTGGCCGCCCTCCGGACGACCTGCCGCTACGCCTGGCTGGTGGTTCTTGCCGAAGCGTAACCTGCCGGACCGGACGACGGCTGGCTGCTTCCTCTTCCTCCACCACGGGTGACGAGGGCGTGCACTGGACCGGAGTCTCCACGGGAGGTGCCACAGGGACGTCACTGTCGTCCGATGACCCGACCACTACGGGTGACTCTGGGGTCTCCTGAAATGACACAATATAGAATGTAAGGTTTTAATGCTGAGGAGTCAGATACATTTACACATGAGTACAGGTAATGAGATAAATGCTACTGCTAAACACTATTATTCAGATCCCTTTAATCGATGGCTTTCTTTTTACTTTATAATATTTAAAGTCTAGAACCTTTGTATTATACTTACACCGGTGGTGTCGCCAGACGACGATGCAGACACCTGTGGGTACTTCGGGCGGGGCTGTCCGTGGAGGAAGAGCGCCACCGGCATGCTGGCACCACGTCCTCGGCCAGGGCGACCGGCAGGCGTGGTGGCGCTTGTCTTACCACGGCCCTTGCCCTTGCTCGAGGTACCAGCAGGAGTACCTGCATCAGCCTGGCGGGATGGTGCCACTGCGGGAGCTGCCGACGGTGTGGTCACTGGCAGTGGTGCTGCAGGTCCCGCAGATGTACCTTCACCTGGGTCTGGCCCCGTCCTCTTCCGCTCACGCTGAATAAGAAAAAGGAATGAGAAATTGAGTACATACAACATGCATGTGAATACATACTTACTACTTTATCCATACCAATATTACATTTTGATATACCTATGATTTCTCTATTTGTTATTGAATCTTATTGTACACCTTTTACCTGTAACCCACTGGAAGATCAACACACCTTTTTAGCGTTACACTTGTTTGAGCGGAGGTTGGAGAGATCTTGCTTCCTCCTACGCTCTTCTGGCGTGTCAGTGAGCTTGTCCCTAGCTCTCTTGACCCTCATGTCCGCCGCATTCTTCATGTTGATGGCCTCCTCGCCCCGGACCATCTTGAGTTTTGCCCTTGATTTCCGCTTACGTTCCGCGGGCGTCATGGCGATCTTCTTTTTGACCGGCTCTGGAGACACTGGCTCTGTGTCTGAGCTGGTTGATGACATCTGTAAAATAAATCAAACAGTGATTAAAATATAGCCAGAAACACATAAAAACCCTCAGAAAATAATTCCAAATATATACGATGTCTATATAATGTTATACAATGTCCGAGGTTAGTCTACAAATATAAAATTGGTATTTTTAATAGATTTTGAGAATTTTGGTACCAAGTGGAAAATGTAAATAATGAGTGACAAATTGCAGGAAACACACATTATGGGGCATTTATATGATGTTAGTGATGTCCTATAGGTATAAGAAAAAAAATGAGCACATACAGACATGACACAGAAAAATACTGACCAAACACCTTGTGAAAACCAAAAATATAACCACCAGAAATTTTTTTTTTTAGGAAGTATTCAGGATGTACTTGTTGGTACTTCTATAAGTTAGAGGAACCTTAGGGCCATCTTATGGCCAAATATGAATGACATATGTGCAGTGGAAGTGTACCGTTCATACCTTATAGCCCAAAATTTATCGATTCAGCGTTGGTCACACTTTCAAAAATGTGCCATAAAGAAGAGGGGAAATGTCAAATAGTGAATATATGTGGCCAGGAGGTTAGATACTAGTCCTATCTAAGTAATGATGACTAGAATTTACTCCGGTGTATATGTATGGGCGAACGTGGGGCCGAACTTGACTCGGCTTCAGCGTTGGTCACATTTTCGGGTTAAATACCTATAGGCTTGCACTGAGGGAAAGCTGACCATTCAAACATGAGCAAAATAGAATAAAACAATGGGGGGAGGCCTGTTCAGGATTTTTAACATGCAAAAAACATGAAAATTTGTAAAATAAGCAAGTTTTGGGCCTAAGAACATGTATTTTTCAGCTGATTTTCGCCACCCTGGCTTCGTAAAAGCCCGGGGGTTGTCTCAAAATGGAGGAAAAGGGTGCTAAACCATTCTAAGATGTAGTACAGACCCTAATCTACAGATACAGTCTTTAATTACAGCAAAATCCCACCAAATTCCACCTATTTCGACCGTTCTCTGCCATGCGAGCAAAGTGTGACCAACGCTGAAGCTACCGGGGAGAGGGACCGGACCAAGCCTAATCGCTCATCCCAGGCAAGCCAATGGCCGTAGCGGTTAGGAAACTTCATTCCCAGATCGTTTTTACCCCCTAGCATCCAAATTAAATCATTGCAGTACACAACAAGCAATCTACATATCCCTGCACACTTCCACAACAACATTTTATGAAAATTTCATCAAATTTCCTTACCTTTGTGGTGATTTTCCAATGGAAAGTTGAGGACAATTTGCTTTGATTGGCTCCAGTTTCACAGCTTGGGTTCCTCTGAGTTGTTTACAAAGACACCTGGATGTAGGTCATTTCCGCCGGTTAACAGGAAGTCGTTTTTCTTTCCCGCGCTGATTTCAGCGCGAAAGTGTGACCAACGCTGAAACATACGAAGAACCCCCCCTTATGGCCAGCCTGTGAAACCTTTCTTCGCTTTTTTACTTCTGTGGTGAGAAACTACATATTTTGACATAGCTTGGGTAGAATAATTATAGAAATGACCAGTATTTATTGATTAATTGAGGAAAATGACCGTTCAGCGTTGGTCACACTCTCAAAATTGAAAATTACGTTGATGGCTGTGGTGATGTTGGGTTCCAAGGTAGTGCCAATTTTTTTTCTGCCCAATAGACCCCTATAAGGACCCCTTTCATGGTGGCTATTTATAAGAATAAAGCTAGTATTTTAGCAGGCTAGCTAATCTACTTTTATTATATGCCTGGTGGTTAGAAAACCTGTCATTTTTCAAAGTAGGCCTTCCCGCGGAAAATTTACGAGATCAATCAACTCCGAACGATATTGAAATATTAGCTATGAGTGTCCCCTCATGGAAAAAATAAATCAGGATGTCCTAGAAATGATTTATCATATAATACATGACCTTGAACATAGAGGAAAAGGTGAAAAAATGACATTTTTTGGTGAATTTTCACCTTCAAAGGCCTATATCTCTAAAAATAATAGGCCGACATACGCAAATTTGCCCTTTTTTTAAGCCCCTATATGTTTTCTATCAAATATGATTAGAATTAAGAAGAATGGGGCTTTGAATATTTTGCTGTAGCTCCCAGAAGCCAAAAAGGGCCAAATACATCATAAGTTGAATCCCCCCCTATATATTCCTTGACATGTCCCCATCATATTTGTACTATAAGTCATGGATATATACAGAACTTGTATACAAGATGCATAAAGAAGAGCAATATCCTATCCACTTTGGCCCATATAGGTGCCAGGATCCCTGCCACAGCCTTGAATATGAGCCAATATTTTTAGCACTATGAATATCATCTAGAAAAAAACACTGATCTTATAAAAGCACCAGGGGTATGTAGGCTACAGGTCACATTGAGCACTAGGGCATAGCTGATATATATATATATATATATATATATATATATATATATATATATATATATATATATATATATACCACTTGCAGATGGCACACCCCATAGTACTATACCTAGCAGCAGTGTAGTAGAATCAATACTGAAGGCAGTGTCCTCCCAGGGTGACAGATGTCTATAGGGATGGGGAAGGTCTCTGTTGGCTTACAGCTGATAGGAGGTTAACCAAGGAGGAAACGAGTCCTGTCACCCAGCCAGAGATTGTCGTAATGGCTGGTTTAAGCCCCCAACTCCTGTAGATTTGAATACTGCTCTAGTTGCAGTGCAAAATATGAAACCTGTGCCTAATCAATATTACATTTCAGTGCTTAAGAATCATTTCAAACACCTTGCACCTCTGTTACGTTGCTTATACAAGACCAGTCTCCTATTAAGACCCTAGTGCGTGTATAGTAAAATTGTAACCACACACTTTCTGCTATTGCAGGCAATACCATTCAAAATGGAAGGAGAAGTGTTTAACTGATACACACATATAGATGGGAGTGTTTACATTTCCACTATTCCCTGGGGTTAATGACCAACATCAATTGATTGGCATGGCAAATGTACAAATTGTTTAAATCCCTTGGTTTAGATGCACTATCCCCTGTTCATCTCCCTTTACCTGTTCTACATTGCCTCTCATTATCATTATGTGGCTAATAGAAGGGACCTATTGATATGCACTCAGAATTTGCAAACTATATATCTAGTTACCTAGGATGGCTTGCAACTTAGATGCCAAATCTAAGTATCTAAGTTCACCCTTCTACACTCAGCTACATGTCCCAAGCAGTGGTCATGCCTATGCTCTAGGGTAACTGGAGCAGTGAGTACCAGGGAGAAGTGAACCAATAGGAGTACCAGAAAGAAGTGAGTCCATCGGTAAAGTGGATACCAGAGAGAGGTGAAGACCAGTCAATACCGAAACCCATCGGACACCACGAAAAATCAAAATAAACTGCAGCCTGATGGACATCAGTCACTGATGAAAGGCATAGGGACAGTATCTATAGGGTGCCTGGCTTTCTAGTTTCATTAGAGTTTGGAGTTCTTTGTATTGGTTCCTAATTCACCCCGAATCTTTTAAATTCCATTATCACTGCACACCGGGGGCCAATGGTAAGTTGCCGGATGGATGCCATCACCTCTTGTCCTTATTTGCAGCCATGTGACCATTCTGGGCTGTCACTGGCCTGATGCATGTCATCAGAGTACTGTCACCAGCATTGTTCAGGCACATTACAACTGTTCAGAGGGCTGGATTTATTGGGAAAAGGTATGCACTTCTCTGTGGTACTCAGATCTCCTAGGGGTTCACTTCTCTGTGGTACCCAAATCTCCGATGGGTTCACTTTTCTGTGGTATTCAGATCTCTGATGGGTTCACTTCTCTCTGGTATTAACCTTTCCTGGGGTTCACTTCTCCATGGTACTCACTTCTCCAGGAATATCTAGGCGTCTATATTCACCTCTAGAGTGGTTCCACCATCTTTAATTTTGCTGGTTCGGCAATAAGTGATTTAGTCCCAACATAAAACACCTCAGAAACCAATATTTCAACAGCAATAACAGTTCTGTGAGACAGGCAATTATTTGAGCTGCAGCCTTTAGTGTCTTTTTCAATATCCTGGTAGCCCTAGGCCTAACACTTATTCAAAAGTGCCTCTTATATTTGATATCTAGTTTCTTGGTGGTAGGATATATATAAATATATATATATATATATATATATATATATATATATATATATATATATATATGGCATACGGCCAACCCTATCTTCATCATCCTATCTTCACACTTTCCCCTACTGCCCTACCTAACCTCACCGTGGCAGCCATTTTTCTTACACCTCTCCATCCCTTGATAACCTCCCTCACCACACACCACCCCACGCCTTGTTGCTGTGGCTGATAGGGAGGGATGGATGATGGCAGGAAGATATCTTATAACAATGGAGAGTCTCTTTGAGGCTGGTCTCTGTGGCTCTGTGTGCTAACACTACCTATAGTAGACATAGTGGGTAGGGTCTAGAAGCAACTCATATCATTAACAGTAGTGATGCTGGGAATTATACATTTTGAAAAAAGGGAAGAGAAGTGCTCGGTCAGGCCCTTATATGAAAAATAACAGCTAAATCGATTAGGTCTATTCCTAAAACTAAATGGTGAACCATCTTAATCACACTACAGCGAAGTAATGTAGTTTCTACAATGAAGTCCAAGAGGGCAGTATGGTGGCACAAAGAATATCCGTGAAAATAATGACGGATCTCTGGCAACTTTGGGACAAGGGTTTTGCCATTATTTGTACATTATTTCTTTTTCCAGTGCATGGTAGATTTTGATACAACAAAATCCCAGCTCTTACTCTACACCAGCGCTTACTTCAAACCCCATGATTAAATAATCAAATATGGTATCAGGGTCTAGAAGACTGAGTACTGAGGCACAGGTTGATGTTAAGCATGACGAGAGTGATGCATGGTCAACAAAAATTACTCTACCAAATGTCTGCTTCCAGAAAAATAATCCGGTTTTTATCATACTCATCGTATCTATTATTATCGATGTTATCTGTACATTGATAATAATAGATAAAGATGAAGTGTCCCTTTAAAAAAGGCCTAAATAACAAAGACACATGACAGAAACAAGTAATGACATACACTCCAGTTAAAGCACATGGGTGTTTATGAATTTTGATAAACTCTTCCCAGGCCCCTATTTCAGACCAGCGCATATTTGAATGCATATTGTTTTTTTTCTACTTGAGATTGCTAGTAACACACTCATCCCCAGCGCTTATTCGAGATCAACGTGTACTATATTTTCCTAATTTGGTGCAAGGAAAAGTGACTACGGTATGTCCTCTCCCTTAACTGTATCCCTGTGCCAGACACTTCACCACTTGGTGTGTCTTGTTAATTTCCCTGGTCATTACTCAGGTTAATTACCCCTCTTAACACAGGTGTATCTAGAACCTCCAGAGAACCACCTCTCAGCCAATACATCACTGTAAATAGTGAAGGCATGTAGGCACAGGAGGACAGTGTAGACTTGACATCTGGCTCCTATAGATATCATTTCATGGTGGATATGACAATCCCATTGGTTTAACAAAGTAGGTTATTTTTTAAGTATACCATACTGGCTTCAAATTGTACGAAAATTGCCATAGGAATTTCACTGATATTCACCTTTGTAGTACTTACTCTAGGCCCTACACTTTATCGTAGCATAGAACGTGTGATTGTAGTAAGAGAGTTACCTTCAACATGATACTGTCATATGGAACAAATTCTTCTTCCTGTTTTCCCTGCCTATCTTTATTAAATGTTGGCTTAACTTTTCTTATTCTCCTCCCTAATGGACCCCTGGCTAGTTCCAGATGAGACATCAGAAGCATTCACTAGCATACAGGTTGTCCTGATTTTCCATCTGCATAGTACCCAGCGATTCATCAAATGAGAGATCATGTTAATCTGAATCATCTACACTCTTATATTTAATTGCTGAATCTATCAGGCATTTTCATAAAGCTGGAGAGTGAACCACCATAGTTGGAATGCAGCCAAGCAGTGTAGTTTCTACAATGAAGCCCCAGATGGCAGTACAGGAAAAAAAACTGTATTACAAGGACTATTAATGAAAAAGATGGTAAAATCCTTGTCTCAGACTTGCCGGAGATCCATTGTTAGGTAGACAACAATTATTTTGTTTTATATAATATGTAGCAGGAAATCCACACATATCTCAGGAATTCTGCACAAATCACATTGGTCCTAGTTCTGAGTTGATTTAGAAATGGAAATTCTCAACCTCAGCAAAGTCTGCATGCATCCAGATCCTGCTCTGCTTACACCCACACACGTCCAATTTCTGCGACTGGTCTGATTCAATTGGAATAATGATGATATTTTACGTTGCCGCTGTCTCTGTTCGTTCTTCCTTTTTATTTGTTTGGCCTAGGTGAGCCATGTGCTGAAGCATAACAATAAAACAATACCATCATCCATTAACATTAAGGAACCAAAGCATATGAATCTCATATAGAGGGGCGTGTGGTCTGTACAGGCCAATAGAACACATGGGTCCTTGAGATTCCCTGTATAGACTGGTTAACGGGAGGTAGTGGGAAGCCATAGCACAGGATTTTGCAGTGACAAAGGAAATAAAAGAAACAGCTCCCTAATTGGGGAAATAAGATGTTAGAGAAGTGACATCATCCAATAATCACCCCAATAACTGTAATATACGTGGGCAGCTTATACAAAATTGAGCTGCCTTCTTCTAGACCCTACGTCCTGGCAGCCAGCATTGGGTACTGTGTTAATTCAGATACCTTGATGGCTGCATGATAACTCAAGAATTATGATCTATTATTGTCATGATGCAGTGACTGCAATATAGTATTGGCAAACAGTGCATTGCAGTATCAGGCCAGCCATTTGGCAGAATACCAAATCGATGAGACTGACATGATGCATAAATTCAGCCTGTATTTGTGCATCATTACTGAATAATCGTATGATGCAGCATCACTGCAAAACATGCCCTATGAGGGTTAGATTGTTGAGGGGGTGTGGGTCAGGGCGATAGGAAATAACATTAGAGGGAGGGGAGGCTTGCATGCCAAGAACATGCGTGATGAATGTGGTTGGTGCTTGCAGTCAATCTCAACCAGCCATCAGAGATAGAAGAGAAAAGGAATCCTTCAACACCAAAGTGTAGAGGTCACATCAAGGGCTCGGCATTCAATTTTTTCAATAACCGTTTGATTATCTACCTTCAGGTTTATACAATCCCTCAAGAGTCGGCATGATGCATTAAAGAATTATCAGTCCTTAACCCTTTTGTGCCCAGAATTATTTCAAGATTTTACATAATTTCACAAGTTTATCACTCGATAAGGCTATGTGTTATTTTGATCTTTTCTTTTGCTATGAGCTCTGCATTACATTTTCTGAATACTCATAACTCAGTGAAGACCTTTAGTGAGGGTCATGATATTTCTGGTCAGGTCTGGTAACCATAGTTACCAAAATATTCCATTTGTTGTCATTTAGAAGTATTTGGCCTCTCTTGTGCTATATATATATATATATATATATATATATATATATATATATATATATATATATATCCATATCCCGGGACCATAATCCAAACAATTCTCAGACCTTACAGAAATTTCAAAGGTCATTTTGCCTGCATATGTACAGCCACAGAGGAAACATAACGTGTCATTTAAAATGCATGGATCATCATCATGGACATGAGCAGTTTTTGTAAAATCTAATGGGAGTATGGGACATTGTGTGTATATCATCCAGCATCATTTTGGTATCATGTCAGATCTCCCTGGAGGGTTGCCCTCTAATGAACCATTCAATATGACAGCTCATTTTCAAGGTTTGACTCCATTTAAGCCCTAAAACCGTGCTTTAAAGCATGCGTGGGCACCTAAGGGTTAAAGAGTTTGTGCCCTAGGTCATCAAGATTGCTCTAGATACTAAACTGCAATGCTCTTGAGGGGTTTGTATGATGCATTTCTGCATTAGCAGTCTTTGAATGGTTAAAAGACTATCTATTCAGAGGAAATGAATAGCAAACAGATAGCTTCAATATTGGAGGTTATCCTGTTCTAGGTGTGAGGTCACTGTTGGAATTTTTGAAAGGAGACTATAGTCTTAATGTAATAGTATTGGTTGGAAACTGAACAAAATTGCAAACAGAGTAAGAGAGTATCAAATATTCTGTTTTTATCTTTCCCTCATCTCCTCTGTCAATCTGTGATTACTGTAAAAAATAAATACCCGTTACACAGGGATATTGCTAGGATTTTTCTGAATCAGCCAATGGCACAGTTGGAGGAAAAATAATGCGCCATTTTCAAAAGTAATGGCAGTCAAAAACCAGGCCATGAACGGAATTACACCAGTATTACCTTAATTCGTCATTGATAGGTTGTTAAATCTAGTTGATACAGTCAATAGAAGCATGTTTAATATGCCACTCTATAGGTTAAAAAGGGAAAAGAAATTTTTGCCATTCCCTGCCCATCATTTTTTCCAAATAAGACCAACCATCATTAGGCCTAGACATGTTTACTTTCGTGTCAATTTGAAGAGATTCTGCCTATTATTAGAACCCTCAAAATGGGATTTTCAGTAAGACTAAGAGGTGTTTATAAATGTGACAGATACGTAGAGTGTTCTGCCATGTTTGACTGTTGTAACTAAATTTTACTTAGACAGAATTCCCGATGACAAAAGCACTTTTGTTGTCCATTTCCAATGATTATATCTAACATGTTTGATTTTTTTGTCATCGGGAATGGACGACAAAAGCCATTTTGTCATTGGAAATGGATGATAAAAGTGCTTTTGTTGTCGGGAATTCTGTCACCTACCAATTCTGTCGCCCTGTGGACACAAGGCTTTACACAAGGGCTAGTGTAGCTATGTAGGTGTATGCAGGTAGAGTAATTCAACATCTTTCATTATTCAAGATATTCAAGTCTGTATGAAACAAATGAAAAAAAAATCAAGTCACCTGTCACACATAATATCATGTCAGATATGTGACAAAGTGTATAAAGGTCTCGCGGATAATGGCTGATCCAGTTTGATGTGACTTTTTCTCAACATTAATTTAAATTTGGTGCCCACAGGTTAATGTCATGAAGACATTCCTATAGAACAAACCAAAACATCTATTTCAGGCTATTAGAAATAAGGTTTCTAACCCTCTCTGTGGCTGATGCACATATGCACAGGCACCGACACATTCGTCTGTGAAATTGTATGCAAGTCACCATATCATTCTAACCATGAATATAACTTTAGCTGTCACGATAGCATTATACAACCATCACTTACTTACTTGCTGGCACTTTTCCTGAGGTAAATTGGATATCAAAGGAGATTCAGTGGCAGAATATATAATAATGTGTAGTCCAAGGTTATTGCAATGTGGATTAGAATTTCCTCAGTGTAGGGATGTATTTGTATGATTTAGCTATTTCACATGTGTTTTTTTAAACATAACTTGCACTTGCACTTAATATTCCTGATATCCTGCCACATCTACTATAACCTATTTTGTTATTTCACCAAGGGCAAACATTGAATGTTAGCATTAATTGCCATTTCTATTTCACCATTAATCTGCACATAGATGCCATATATAAATTTAAGAATACAAATAAGGAAGAAATAAATTGTAGCAGGTTTGAAAACTTTAAATCAGCCTAGTCAGCAGGGCATGATGAGCCGTACACACTGGGTAGGCATTGGCAGCAGTGGGCAGTTGATGAGGGAACTGAGCATCGTCAGCTGTTCATTCCCAAACTACTCAATACAGTCGGTCAATTACAGGTAATGTAGGATTGATATGTAAACACCAATTTGAAAAGCCAGAATTTGTTGATAGTTTGTCAAAACTATTTATTGTCAAAGGTTATAAAAGGTTAATTTCTAGGAATGGCCATAATCAACTGTAAGAATGAAAAAAAAGCCGCGGGTCCACCATGCAACATAGCGTGCGATCTTGACCTAGTTGCATAAAAATAGATGCACATGGAGGGAGTTGTATGGTCTGTTGCATAATGGACCCTACTATCAAGATTATCATTCAGTACAATAAGGCCCCCTTTCCCAGTACATGTCATATGATTATCATCCATGAGTTAGTCTGATGCAACTGTAGGCGGTCAAAAACCATAGAAACAGAGCATATCCTATTTTTGGCACTTCCGTCGGCCCCTGTACTTAGATTTTTGATTTTTTCTTGGATTTTTTTTGCTAATATCATCGGGCTCGATGAGTTCTTGATGTTACATATAGGTTTTTGGGGTGGGAAATTGATATTTTAGTCTCCAGGGCCTCAAAATAGGCCAAAATTGACCCTAAATGAGCAAAATAATCCCCCAAAATATATAAAAAAAAAAAATTTCAGGAAATCGTACCAAATATGTGAGTTTCCATTTAAGTTACATACATTTGGTGGTTGGACATTGTATTAGAGCCAAACATCCCCTAACTGGCCTGACTTCTTGTATAGTATGGGAGCATTTGAAGTTTGGTGAAGGTGTGTGTCTTGGCGAGTGATTATGCCTTATACCCCCTCCCCTAAAAAATCAGAGAGATCCATGGGTTCAGAAATGCCTTTAAAAAATAGAGCAAGGTTATATCTAACATGTGTAAAAAAATGGGAGGGCTCCATTGATAAACATGGAAATGAAAGGCTCATACCTCATCTCAGCAAGACAAGCCATTCTAGGGAAGACAATTTCGGGAAGACAGAATAAAATAATTTTTCCTCCTCCTGTTCAGGATTTGAATATTTAACTCTTCTAAACATGTCAGTAATTTTCCCCTATCACATACCTAAGTGACCAATGTGTAAAATGATTATTTATTGCCTATCCTCTGCAACAGCAGAGCTTGGAAGGAGATTTTTGTCTGGGCGAGATAGTGTCTTGGCGAGTGATTTTTGAGTAATATGCCAAGTTTAGGGCTTGATTTTTTAAATAAATAATTATTATATCATCACAAAAGTCTCAGATCTTGACCATTTTGACCTGTAGATTATGGAAATCAAGTTTATATTAATGGCAGAGGTGTCCTTATTGTCATAAAATCCACATACTTTTGATAAATGATTATCACGATTCCATTGCCATTTCTGTCTTACCAAGGAAATAAATGATTTTGACCCCGCTGTATACAGTTGGTATACTTAACTATTCTAAATATGTCAGTAATGTTCCCCTATCACAAACCTAAGTAAACAATGTGTAAAATAATTACTTATTCCCCATCCTCTGCAACAGCAGAGCTTGGAAGGAGATTTTTGTCTGGGCGAGATAGTGTCTTGGCGAGTGATTTTTGAGTAATATGCCAAGTTTAGGGCTTGATTTTTTTGAATAAATAATTATCATATCATCACAAAAGTCTCAGATCTGGACCATTTTGACCTGAAGATTATGGAAATCACGTTTTTACTAATGGCAGAGGTGTCCTTATTGTCATAAAATCCATGTAGTTTTGATAAATGATTATCACGATTCCATTCCCATTTCTGTCTTACCAAGGAAATGAATGATTTTGATCCTGCTGTATACAGTTGGTATATTTTTATCTATTCTACATATGTTAGTAATTTTCCCCTATCACATACCTAAGTAAACAATGTGTAAAATAGTTACTTATTGCCCATCCTCTGCAACAGCAGAGCTTGTAAGGAGATTTTTGTCTTGGCGAGAGAGTGTCTTGGCGAGTGATTTTTGAGAATCATGCCATGTTCAATTGAAATTTCTTAGGTATACAAAGATTTTTCCCCCATTAAAGGTATATACCATCTGAAAGTAGATGTATTGGGCATTCTCCTCCATATGATTGATAGTTCCTATCTATCTCTCTCTCCCTTTTATGAAGAATGACAGATAATGAACATTTTCTTCCCTCAATTTTACCTAAAATCCAAGTGTCAGCACTGGAGGGAAATGCCCCATTGCCAAAGAAAAATCACAGAATAACTTATCACAACTCTCTAAACCCAACATTTAGACCCAGTTGTACAAGGATAATAACATAAAAGACCATTATTAATATATAAAAGCACATATAGGAGGCCTTAGGGGTATTTACCCCCAATTATCACTCGCCAAGACACTGTTTCCAGGGTATGTACCTTTGGGGCGTTGCCATGGCAACCGTTTTCATATTTAACTAATAATATCTCGTGAGGAGGTACCCCAACACCTATACACTATCCACAAAAAAAATCTTTAAGATAGTCCTAGGTTTGGTTCCAGACCCCCCCCCCCAGCCCAAGGGGGGGATATGCTCTGTTTCTATGACTTATGACCAGGCCCATTGTCATGTCTAGTTGCAAAAATGTTTAGTCTCACAGTGGACTTTGGCCTAAAGACACACCAGTCTTGTTTGCAACTGACAGAAACAGCTGCGACTAGCCTTTACTGAGCATCTAGGGTCAGTGTGCTGGTATGGACAGGCCTATAGGCCACCTTGCTAGCTCCCATCCCCCTCAATCCTTATATCCTGCCTTTTTTTACACCAACCTTTTTACAAGCATCCTCTTCCGTGCTTCCCAAACTAACAGTCTTCCATTCAGAACATCCCTTCAATACTCTAGTTCTTCTTCCCTCAGTGCTTTCAACTCTCCTCTCTCTCTCTCTCTCTCTCTCTCTCTCTCTCTCTCTCTCTCTCATCAGTCTCCTTGTCTGCCTCTCTGGCTCTCTCTCTGTCTGTTCGTGTGTCTCTCAACCTTTGAGCTGTCCATTGCAGTGGATAGCTCTACATAGTCCTAAAGGGGCGAAGGTGTATGTCGGACCAGTGTCTGGTGCCCTGTGAGGTGTTATTGAATGAGGCAGTATTCCCTGTGGTCTGAAATAGTGGCCATGCTCTACAAGGGTCTCTTGTGCTAAACTAGAGGGCACTGAGAACTATATTGTTCAACAGGCCCATGGGTATGTTGATGTGGATATGTGGTGAGAACAACATCAGAATCAAGGGTGCACCTGGTGTATAAAAGGGACTCCTACATCACTGGCTTTCATGCATCATACTTCTAGATCGAATGAAAATCATTTGCAACTGCACTTTTGGTTTTGCATATGGTTTCTCTCTAGCAGCCCACTCTCAAAGTGTGTTTTAGTTTCCCTTTTCCTCAACAATATGTCATACATATTCCTCCCTCAGGGGATAACTCTCTCAATACTACCTAGGCCAGTGTTGAATAGCATACATAACACCACAATGCTTAGACCTGTATTAAACAAAGAACCCTTTGAAACTACTAGTCTACGTTCACATAAGCTGTTGACATGCTGATAACATCTTACCTGACCTGCCTCAGTGGACAACAAGCAATATATAATCACCAGTGATGCTAAAAGAGATAAGACATTGACATGAACTGTTAGGCAAGGTTTTCAGAGGAAAATATGCTTTAGTTTTGTGGCGAGATGAATTTCTCACTTGATGAGAGCTCTACATATATGTGACACTCAGTGAAATGAGTGTGTGTCTATATGAATTTATTTTCTCATAAATCATCTGCCTACATTGAATATATATGTGGTTGATGTTGGCAGCTGGTCATTTGTCACATTAGATGATCGATGGTATAATGATTATAAGCCTCCGAGAGGTGCATGCTATTCAATATGATGATATCAGTAATGCAGTCTTACAGTAATCTTCCATTAAGAAATCATAAGGCAGGAATGTGTAGAATTTATTTGCCATTTAGAGAAACCTGAGTAGATTCTCAAAGTGTATTTTAATTCGAGTATTCCTTTTTAATATGTTGCACATATTCCTAATGCCATGCCTCCCCGAGGGGATTGCTCTCTCTAAGCTATATCAGCCATTTCTTTATGAAATAATTATTAGAAATATCATATGTCATAGAGAATCACGCCAATACAATACAGCATTTACTCTATGGGGGGATTCAGTGAATATATCTGTGGTTATAGATGACTGTAATCAGTCTGTTGCAGCCACTCATTTGTAAGATTAGATGATTGATGATGTAAAGGTATAGCCCTACAGGGGTGGCAAGCTGCTGGTTCACATCCCTTATCAGTGCTCGCAAGTCACCCATGACACGGCTCTATTAGGCTATGATGACCATGACATGAAGAGGTCTAGATATTATGGCGCATGTAGGAACGGAGGCAGAAAATCACATTGACACAATTCATTTTCTGATGTAAGACTAACGTACAGCTGTGGGGTCTCACATTATGAGTAGCTGCAAGGCTGGCCACACTTTCCCATTTTTAGAGGACATGTATACAATGTATACAATGTAGTATTATGTCAGTGGGTTAGCGTACTGCGCAAGGATGTTAAAATGAGTCCTAGCCATGTAATTCGAGGACCAGGTTGATTTGACGTAGCAGGACATATATAAACATTGGGTCAAGCAGAAAAAAGAGTCTTCATTGTGACACATAATTATGATCATGTTACATCTACGTGTGGCACGAGTTAGAAGTCTTTTAAATTTACCAGTGCATAGCTGCTGCTCTAAGAGTCTCAATGATAAAGATTGTAAATGTACATTGACTATCACAGAACATACATTTGTATGATTCAACTCGGTCTAAAAGCCTTTCATAGTTTGCAAATTACTTTGATCTTCTAGTACTAATGATATTTTGCAAAAACCAATTTCCTAGGGAAAGGGTTTTGAAAGAAAAGCTCTGGTATGTAAGTTTCTGGGGATGACAATACCAGCTTTTACTAAGCTGTCTGGGTCAGGTTGCTGCTCTGGACAAGGCTATAGGCCACCAACCTATCAACCCCCTCCATACTGCTTCACTCCCTGCCAACTATTCCTCCTCTTTATCTTAAACCCAGATTTCCCTCAACCATCTTTTCCACATCCCTTCAACAGACTACGTTTTCACCCCTTCTTCCTTCCCCTTGATACCCAATGACAACAGCCACAACTTCCCCATAGAAACCACTGATCATATTTGGACTGTTTTATTCAGGATATTTGATTTATCACTAGTTTTTGAAAAGAAATAGGATTGTTAATGTTCAATACAGACAACCGAGACATTTGAAGCTATTTTTCTTTGTTTAAAACAATTTTAATTTCACCCAGTGGGCGACTCCTGAATCATTTCCTCATATCATTTCTACCAAATGTTAAAAACTCCTACTTTATCACTTGCATAAAAGACAAATTTAGCATCGACAACACAGTCTCAGATTCCGGCGAGTTGCCCATTTCCTTTTCAGAAAGTTTGTCTGTTATGGATTTCTGCTCTGGAGAATATTTCAAGGCAATGGTACATAAACATTCTTTTAAAAATAATTCTCCACCCGGTAAATTATGATGCCTTCCTTCAATGAATTTTATTAAACAGTAACTTGGTTTTGCTGTTTGTGTATGTTAACAGTAGTGTAGGGGCCAGCTCTGGCTGTAAGTCCATGGTGGTAGGCCGTCTGCCCCGTTCCAGTTGCACCAGCCCTCAGGGGCTGGAGTGAGTGAGTAATAGTTGTTTAACGCCATTTCGACAGCTAAGGTCATATTCATGGCGAGAACTATAATACACTATTTCACAGAGGAATATGTCGGTGCCCGCGCATATGTGCAACACACACATCCTGAGGGGATAGGAAAGAGGAGTAATAGACCCTTTTAAGTGGGCTAGGGAGGCCCGCTCAGGGGCTGGTCAGCCGGTATAAGCTGCCCCCCTTGTGTATCATACTGATCCAGATGTAGATGGTAGGTAGAGAATGTCAGATGGGGAAGTAGCTCAGCGGTAGAGCTTCCGCCTGCAGGTTGGAGGGTCCTGGGTTCGACTCCAGGTTTCTCCAGGACATTTTCCGCCGACCTCTACAGTAGCATCACGTGAACGAGTATTACCTGCAATGATTTTTCATGTTAGTTGACTGAAGATTATAAAGTTGTTGCCTCGTCTTACCATTATAATGTCTAAATATATATATAGAGTCGATAAAACACTGACAAAATGCGGGATCCAGGACTATTGAATCCATCCGCTGAATTTAATTTTGAATTTGCATGCGACTCAACCTCCCGTAGGTTTCCGGAAACGCTTAGATTTCCGAGGGATAATTGCCATTAATTCCAACTTTATTCATACCACAAAGCCGCTTTAATGCTTAGAGATTTTTTTTTCTTAAAACTGGTAGTTTTGTCTGCCACATAAGATAATATGATTAGTAGAGCTCTATGCCCTGTACGAAGCACAAATGTGAGCAACTAAAAGAAACATTCAACAATACCAAAACCTAAGATGGATTCTTTCAAATGTAAATCCTGAAAAGAGTCACATCTGCCAATCGTCTTTAAGGAATTCATATTCCATAACAGATCCTCTTAGTTGAGTCAAGATTTGTTTAGGGCTAACTTAAAGAACCCGAGTGCATTCATGGGGCCTATCAAGTATTATCAACACGTTATTACTAGCTTGCACTCGATATGCTTTTCTACCCTTTTAATTTGAAAGGGTCCTCATAGTGCACAGGTTCCAAAAAAGATGAGAGAGTTTTGAAATTCAATACATAACAATGATAACTAGATTCATGGGTCTTCAGATGATTGGGATCGGACTAAATAGGTATACCATTTGGACTTAAATTCATCAAAATCTTGATCCCATCCACTCATTGCCCAGCCTTTCAGCCGCCAATCCCCTTCGATCCCCCACTCACATTTCTACACCCACCCTTAGCTGATTTTCTCTATAAATGAATGCCTCAGGACCGGCTCACCAGTTCCCTTATCAAGGACACGAGCAGCTCCAAGCCCAGATAAATGCCCCAGAAGGTGCTCACCCAATCCATATTGACCACTATGAGTAGCTCTAAGGCTGGCCTACTTTCACACATTTCCAATTTTATAGGACATAGGCCTCACTAATGAAGTAATTATCTCAGTGGGTTAGCATGCTGCACAAGGCTAGAAAACAAGTCCTGGGCATCTGGTGCATTTCACAGCCTTAGTTACTATTTCTACCTAAAGGGCGATGGCAGCCGAGGAAGGTATGGGTGTATGAGTCTTAAATGTACCTTGTTCAGCTGAAGTTTGTATATAAGAAGGAATGCAATCCCTGTGGAAAAAAAAGATGGAAAGAAGAGATATGCTATTACAAGTCTATTCACATGATCATGTTCGATCATGCTATATGTCAGGGTGGTGAATACATAGATGAATTTAAGGCTAGGTTTATCGTTCTTGATATTATGCAAACAGCACTTAGAGGCAGAATTCCAGTGTTAAAATGGGTGCTGTTGTAGATCAGATGTATACATTCGTACAAGGTAGGGCCTGGGACATGTCTAAATAGCATGACCTCTGGCATCTTGTGTCTACTCCCAGTTCTGTTGACCATATGCATCCCAGTCCTTTTTTTACCTCAATTTTTTTGTATTCAATATCATTTAAAGTGCAACTTTTTACACATTCTTTGGACCTCTTTCTCACCTCGACTCTTTCTGACCACACTACTGTCCCTGGCCCGAAATGGAGAGACAGGCTCATTGTGATTCCACTCCTCTACCCATACCCCCTCACCGACTAATGCTAGTCCTACATCGGCTGGCGATGTCAGTTGTTTTTGACTGGTATGTGGTGGGCCGTGACCTGTTATTGAAGGAGTCAGTGCTCCCAGTAGTGTCCATGTATGGGGCATGTCCTAGAGAGGTCTTCTGTGCGAATCTCCTATCCAATGGCTATGTAGAGAGGTGAAGTGTTGAGCCTATGGGAATATGGAGGAAATGTGTAAAATTTGTAGAAGTCCATAACCAGGGGCTAATTTTGATACCCCTCAAGACTAGATGAGCATTGGCTTGCTAATAAGGTCACTGTGTGCCACACATAGTGGCCTATATCACATGTGCATAATTATACAAAGACCAGTCTGATAACAAAGAATGTTCAATGTCTCCTCAGTAAAGATAACTTAATCATCACTAAATATTCAGAGCAATACTGCCTTGTCATGGCTGTCCATTACACCTACGTTTAATCTTAGACAAATCGATACAACTGAAAAGTGAGCATAGTTGCATGGCACTCTTTATGAAACTCTTATATGCTTAATAAACATTTTCTTCTTACACTACTTTGATAAGTCAGCAGTTGATTTATTAGGAACAAAATAACCCTGGCCCGAGAGACAAGGTGCTAAAATAGGTAGTTGATGGTATACATGAAGGTCAAGCTTATTTGATTTTATATGTGCCACTAAGAATTTCCTCTGCAGCCACTATCCTCTTCTTTTTGTTCAAATGGCCCAATTTTATTCAAAGAGCCATAAACTTGGATAACAGAGCCAAACTATCAATTGCTTTCACAGACAACCCAGACAATTGAGAAAGGCTTCATATTTTTTCTTGGTTCAGAGGAGAGTTGAATCATCCCCATGAACAACACATAAAGCATTCCCTTTGAAGGCGAAGAATCAGGGATTCATTTCTGACAGTAAATGATCAAATCCAAAGTCCATTACTTGCATAGAAAAGCAATAACGCTTCTGAATATCAGATTCCTGACAGTTGTTCATTCTCATCTTCATTTCTGAGAGTTTGTGCCTTTAGAGGTTTTCTGATTCAGCTCATCCTGCGAATCATGGATGTTTTCCATAAATGGTTCTGATATCTGATAAACTTGATTTCACTGCTTGTGGATGTTTTACTGGAGTACCAACTGAAAGTTTGTCATCGGAAATGATGAGGAAATTAGTTAATTTTCATATTAGTTGACATAAAATGTAACTCCTGTCTCCTGTCATCTGCATAAATCACTTGGGTAAATACCTGTTGATGATCTGATGTTTGATCACCATTAGCGTATTTTCCTTTGATGGACCATGATATGAAATTCCACTTTTCATTACGATAACCCATCCATGTTCATGACATGCTTGTGCTATGATGCTCAGTAAAATATAGAAGTTAAAAGGGACTATTTATATTTTTACTAGGGAGCTCTGCCCGGTAAAACATCTCACCGAATTGTGTACTCCTGTCCATTTTTAAATTTGATAGTTGTTGATTGTAACAAAGGTTTGCAGTGTATTTTTACATTCAGCAACTGTGATGGAGGAGAAAAGACTGCACTGTCTGATAGAGTTTCTGCACTGGGTCACATCTCAGTGCAGAAACTGCACTGTCTGATAGAGTTTCTTGGAAACTCCAAGAAGCAGGAGATCATTATTTTTTTCTTATTATTTTTTCAATTTATTCTTTGCACTGGGCGAGCGTAGCAACTAGATATGAGAATTGTGTGCCACATCTTTTGTCCAGAGAACCAACACTCCCTACACTGCACCTAGTATTGCCACTATTACTGCCACTCAGCCTGATCTATTAGATATATAGTGGCTATTTCTATGTGGAATAAATCAGCTGAAATGTAGAGATGAGTTTTCAATATAATGCTTTCCCTGGGGAACAGAACCTAATAACCTGGCTGTATGTAGTCTAAGCTACATTTTGATATACTTTTCCTAAGGCAGCCATGGTCCATACATCTAGCCTAAGACCCTTGCTTGATAAAGGAGCAAAGGCATACTTCTCATGAAACAACCTTCTTCAGCAAGGCTGGTGAAAATGTTTCTCTGTGTTTAGAACATAATTTAGATTATTCTGTTTGATTATGGAGAATCTTACCATGGAGCCATATAAGTAAGTTGAGGACTCAAAACATTCTTTTGCAAATCCGATTGCTGAATTTCTATTCTTAATGCCTAAAGCCTGAGGCTAATAAAGTGCATTATGTATAGCCTCAGCCATACAGTCAGTCCACCTCCTACTGCCCTTGCCTTTATATCCTCTGCAATTCATTTCCTGCAGATATATGGGACCAGACTCTGTGGACATAAATTATGTGTCCCCTATCGTCACAAAAAAAGAGTCACACAAGCGATGAAAAAGGACCTATGGGAGATAAAGAGGAATGACATTGTGTTTCTTGTGATAACAGTGGTTTCTATACAAAGGTCAGGTGTCAGCAGATTTCCTGAGCATGGTGACTTCATTGAAAGGCTTGCACCCACACTGGATATATAGTGTATATTTTCAGTGGACTGGTTTTCATAGCTCAAGGGTTGGAATGAACATGTTGACAAAGGCCACATAGCATTTCAGAAAGGAATGTGTGTAATGCAATCCATTTCATGTCTATCAAACAAATTGGTAAACTGAAATTAGTAATGAATGGGTGAACTTCCGGAAGAACAGATGTCTATTACACTGCAGTAGTAAACGTCTGATTTTGAAGTTGAAGCTGACCTATTTCAGAGAACACTGTCTGCTGCATTCAAAGTCATTCATATTTTGCTCATTACCACTCCTCCTGCATCATGCTGCCTCTGTCAGTGGGCAACTTAAAAAAAAATGTCTTACTCATCACTGAAACATGAAAAAAAGTGTTGAGGTTTTTTTTGCCTGAGCTGGCCATTAGGGGCCAATGAGTATGATTTTATAATCTGACAGATCTTGGGGCTGATCCAAAGGTGACGCTATGGCAGAGCCCAAGTATCATCCCAGGGTCAGGCTGAGTATCAAATCATACTCATTTTGGTAACATTATCTGAGTCTGGATCCAGCCCCAAATAAATAATCGTGATTTTTTATGTGTAGTCCTATATATTGGGCTTTTCAGTTGTTTTAGACCTGGACATTTTTATTTCTGAACATGCTTTGAGGACATTCATCAGAAAGATATGGTCCACTTGTACTGAAGTTCAGTCAACAGTCTTCCTAAAAAGTAGAGAACTATTGTCCGTTACAGGTTATGCAGAATAATAAAGGTAATGGACACAGATGCGCTTGAGACATCACTTGCCTAAAAACACAACAGCACCATATATGCTGAGTTTTTGACTGCCTGAGCATGCACATCTCCACCTCTCGTCGATTCCCGGCAACCCCAAGGGTTCCCGAGGAATAATTACTCATTTGAACACATACTCTGAGTCTGTGCCTTTCTGTGTTTATGATTCCATATGGATTGCTGGTTTTATTTGCGTTATCAAATCACTGTGGCACATGACCCTGTTGTTTCAGAATTTTTACCATTATGTTAGGTTAACTAGTGGTTGTCCTTAGTGGTTGTCCACCTGCATTAAGACAGCTTCGCATAGTTTCCTCTTCAGTATATGTATCTCATATTTTCAGACATAATTGTTAATTTCCCAGTACTGATTGATGATTATGAATTAGATCTTTATGACAGGGCTATCCCAAAAATAACAGCAATTCACAATTGGAGCTGTGGTAAGGATGTCAAGGGAGGGCTAAAACAAGATGAGCATGAGCGAAAACATTCCCTGAGATTCCCGCTGACCAGCTGCGGCTGACAAACCCAGGGTATGCGAGGAAGGTATTTTTTGACAAATTGAAACAGGAGGGTTTTTTTGAAAAGGTTTTATTGGGTCTAAAGTTAAATACCAGAATTCGGTCTGGCCGTTCTGCCATCTGGGCCCACATTTCAGCCTCCTATGTTGACAATTGGTACGGGTGTTGCTCCTATTCTAAAAAGAGCTGTGAGTTTGTGCCCTCTTTTCTAAACAAGTTGTGCACTACTTCACCCAAGTACTTGCATTCACCACATCAGTTTGAAAAGTCACCTGCCTTGTTTGAAACAGAGAGAGCTGCACTCAGGTACCTCGTCACGTCACACACTCTATAGTGTATTATACTGACTGACTTCTCCCAACTAGGTACCTACTTGAATCCCCCTTTTTTTAAGCACCATACTTGAATGACCACTTGTGAGCAACAAAAGGGACAAGTTATAGCTACATGAAAAGAAAGGACTGGAAACAAGGGCATTTTTAGCCAGCTCTTCCTTTTACTATAGGAGCAACACCCTCCTGTGCACATCCACTACAATCTGAAACCCTCAGAATTAGAGTTGCTGGACACAAGAAATATGTTACTACTACTATGCACAAGCAGCATTTATCAGCATAGTGATGACATAGGGCCCTTTACGGCATTCTAAACAGTGCAGTCTGCAACTAGATGTGGGCTGTAATGGTATTGCAGAGAGGGATGCCACTAGGATTTGAAGAGGTCTAGCCATACCATCTTGGAAATGCCTTCCTGGTTCCTATTCTGCTTTATATTTCTCACCATAGCCATCTCTGCATGAAGGGTTGTATGTTATCAAATTGACTTTCAAGAATGTACACTGCTGATGTAAATGTCTTGAGTCAATTAAATGTGATACGCAGATTATATGTAGCTTTCAAATCCAAAATAGAATTATAAGAAACACATTTGTTCATTACAATAAAACCACTGGGATCCTCTATGGAATCAACCAGCTATAAGTGCTGAATAGGTTTAATGCTTTGGACCATTCCTTAACCATTGAATATATCTAAAACATTGACTATGAGTACAGTCAGGACCGTATAAATTCAGTTGATATACCAGACTAATAACCTCTTTATAGCCTCTGGTCCTCTATCAGCTATTGATTCAAGTTTCTTATGGGACTCTACTAATCAACATTTATTTTAGGAAAGAGTCAACAGTTAATTTAAATGGGAATGTTGATTAATGGAGAGATGATCTGCAGAAGGGGTAGTGAAACATCATTTCTTATACATCCCACACGCATGTCAACATTGAATGGCAATATGGTTATATGGATATAACAATTATTCAAAACAGAACTATTTGTTTGTGACAAACCTAGAATAGAATATTCAAATGAGTTTAGCATATATCTATCTCATGAAGAATACTTGATAACTGGAAATATATTTGGGAATCATTTGAAGTCATCAATAATGAAAGGTTTGACAGCATGTACTCACGTGTTTGTGAGGCGGCCAGAATGAAGGTGTATTGGGGTAGGAATAAGCAGATACACACTCTGGAAATACTGGAATTCGTTGAAAGCTGAATAATTCAGGCGGACACAGATATTGTCATGAATTTTTATATTGTATTCTGATTATGCTTTGACGTCTTTCAATCTAGGTAAACATTCCATACACTTGCATATAATAGTTGCAAACAGCTTTAGTTTTAGCTTTCCAACCCTTTGCTCCATATTTCAAGTGTAACTGAACTTTGCCTCCGATTCATTCGGAACCCTATTAAGCCTCACAAAAGAGAACTACCGTCTCATATAAATCAGCCCAAGCTGATTTATATGAGACGGTAGTGTGGATCAGCTCAGGCTCGGATATAGAGGTGACCTTTCAATATAAAGGACTCCCTAGGGAACAGAACCTAATAACATTGCGTTATGGTGTCTGAGCTCCCTTTTCTCAATCTCCTAAAACAGCACAGTAATATAACTTTCCTTCATCATTCCTTCACATCAATACATCTAGTCTAAAACCTGAGGAGGTTATTTCAAAAGGCTCTGCTATCACTGAGATGTTCGTGATTTCCCTCCCTTATTCTTAACTGCTATGGTAAGGTAGGCCTGCCTTCCTTTCTGATAGCCAGCTACTTTTTAGTGAGCGCTGTTAGCCTCAGCCCTGCTGTCCCTATACCAAGCAGCTAACTGTGCAGAGTGGCAACAGGTACACAGAGAAAAAATAGCAGTGGAAAGTAAAAAATAGCATTGGAAAAACTCGTTCTCTCAAGAGTGGCTATACTGAGGTTCTGCTAATTATATATACCCTGTCAGGTGCACTTGACCCTGAAATGTCTTCAAGTGCGTCACCCATGTATATGTTTAGAAGATTTCTTCTCAAGGAGTGCTGAAAGGAGAACAAGAGGTGCATGAGAGCTTTTGGTCAGTCATATTGGGCCAAGGAACTACTTAGTCACCTGTTTCTGTGCAATCAAATTATAGTTTGTATTTTAAAAGTACAGTGCCCCCCTCTGCACCAACTAAGAGAGAGAAGGGAAGCATGACATTACTATGCCCTTAATGCATGAGTAGACTCAAGAGCCCTCAAGGACTATGAGAAAATCCTCAGCAGGTGCATTCACTTTTGTGACGAGGAATGTCAGTATGAAATAAGGGGTGGTGTTAGTACTGGAAGTGGAATAGTGAAGGAGTACATAGTACTTCCTATCAGTAACTGGCCTAACACCACTAGCTATTTTATTGTAGTAACACTAGGTCTTATGAGATGGTAAGAGATGTGCCTACGCTAACATCGCATAGGTAGCTATGGCAGAGCCTTGTGAATTAACATCCTGCAAGATAAAGGAACAAAAGCATATCGACCAAACTATTGCAAACCAGGATGAAACCCTTTCTTTGCACTACACCTAGAATTGATTTTCATCACTTTGTCTATTTCTTGATTGATTTCCCTAGGTGATTAGATCAAATTTATTTATTATTGAACTTATTTCCTTACTACATCATTTTGTTGCACATTTTGATATTCCTCAATTGAATCATGCACTGTATTCTTTTACCCGTACATATTATACTTGGTATTTTGCTTTGCCTTTATATCTTCCATGTCTCACTCCCTCTTTAAATGAATTAAGAAAAGTCTGGTTTCAATAAGACTTCTGCAGCGTTTCAACATGCAGTAAAGAACTTGAAGGAATTTCTCAGCAAGGTGCAGCCACTACGACTCACAACACCTGTCTATTCAGAGCAATCATGCCAAATGGGCTCTATTGTGCAAAGGGGGTGAAGAAAATAAAATGGGCTCTTTGATGGCAACACTACGAATACTCTGCATGACTATACTGTAATGTAGCCATACAGGATGCTCCTGTTATGACTGGGAAATCTCTATCATCTTTTGGAATGCCATCCTAGGTATTTATGGGAATAATACAAAACTCAATTGTAGACTAATAAAAATCTCTATGATAAGTTGTTTTGAATAATTGTTGTTTTTTTTTTTTGCAAACACTCGGAATATGTGCCTTTTCGATTACCAATAATCAGATATGGCCAGCTGGTCTTCTTCATCTTCCGGCAATGACCATGGGATGTAATGACATTATTTGATAATACAGCTTACTAATTACCTAAACACCCTATGTAGTTGCAGCACTGTTTAGTGAAGGTTTATCTGGTGGAATTATGACTAATTCAGGGATTATTATTGATGAGTATAATCATTTGTATCTCATGTTTTCTTCGTCACTCTGCATTCCCAAATCAAAATAATCATTAATGGTTTAACTTTCAATCTTCATAAAATTATTTCCTCCTGGGACTTCTGGTCTCTGATTCATCATTGATTTCTCATCCGGATGATCACTTAGGAAGGAATCTAAACACAATACACCATTGATGGGCTGCTTCATGCCCATTGGTTGTCATGATGCATCAATGAAATAGGGTCGTCATGATGCATTCATGCATCACCTGTCTTTAACGGATGCCCCAGTTCTTCACTAGGATTTCAACAGCTGGAAGTCTGAGAATGTGTCAAGTTAATATATTGCCATATTGTTTGCAACAATTGCTTGCTCATTGGTGATCAGTCTTATATTAGTGCTGCTCTAAATCTTTTCAGGCCTATTGTGCTTTAATGCATCTTGCGCAACGGTCGTCATGATGCATAAATGCAGTCCTGTTCGTAACTTGCTAGGACTGCGTTCAAGCATCATGTAAAACCTGCAGGCTTGATATATACTCCCAGAGGATTGTCATGATGGATGCCTCAATGAAGTGCCGGTAAGAAGGCTCACCACACATTTTTGGTGTATTATGATGACCAATGGTCATGATACACTCCTGCATTGGTGGTCACTGA
The DNA here is from genome assembly GCA_949317995.1 of Acholoe squamosa. Lineage (NCBI taxonomy): Eukaryota > Metazoa > Annelida > Polychaeta > Phyllodocida > Polynoidae > Acholoe > Acholoe squamosa. Next base: position 68,193,806 of record OX439043.1, read on the forward strand.
AGGTCTAATAGTGAATAGGTTATTTTGTTCATTATAGAGACATAGCAGATACACAGCTTGTTTAGCCTGGCATGTGATGAATGATCAGCTGTCCTGAATGAAAGAATTATTCAATTAGTCACAAGATACTGATTTTATGTCATGGCTGATACGAATATAGAACAGTACTAGACACGCCATATTCAATGGGAGGGATGGAATTCTATGTGGCCATATGCGATGGGTGGCAGCCATCTTGGATTTTGAACAGTTCTTAGCCATTTTTCTTTATTTAAAAGCAAAATAATCCCCTAGGCCATGACATAAATGCAAATGTCCACTTCAATGGGATTTTTTACATCATATTCCCCGAGGTGGGACTGGCGTATCCCACGAAGCCATTATCTGGACATTTGCTAATGTCTTCTTTTGGGGAGTAATCAACCCTATTTACCAACCCAGTCTTTTCCTTCTCCCATTTTTCAGAAACTTTAAAATAGCCTACACTGCGCAATTGATGATTCAGGCCGAGAGGTGATTTATAGCCTTAAGTCCTCTATCAGCTATTATAGGATCAATATCTATTTATAGAATAAGGTCTCCTGCTTCTTAAATTAAAATCAATACTTTGGTTAATGAAAAGAGGAACTGCAGAGATGCATCATTAAGTCCGAGAAGGATGTCTGATTCTATGAAGAATTTGCCCTCTAGAGTTTTCTCCTGGTTAAAGGGCCTTGTGCAGCAAACACCATTTGAACTGTGTTTTCCTGGCAACTTTCTGTTAAGGTAAATCTACTTAAGAATCAAAAGTTTCATGTGGCAAAAATAAATTAACCTTATGCAGATAAAGGGCATTTTGAAATAAAGCCTGGAGGCTAGCTAGTCTGAGAGAACGAAAGAAATCATTGGAATTGGTATAGGTTTGTCCTTGACCTTAGTTCATGCTGGCTGGTGTGTTGGGTGGCATCAGGAGTCTCTGAGGAAGGGTAATGGGGTGGGTAATGAATTTGTTCTCATGTCTGGCACTAGGGGGGTTAGTATACTTAGTTCATGGGAACTGGGTCCTTTTTTATAAAATAGAAGATGAAGCAGTCCTGATATCAGTCACACTATCATCAATAACACAATATGTCAGAGTAGATTTACATTCATACACAAGTGTGTGTTCACTGGTATGGAACTAGAAAAATTGTGCAGAACCTAAAGGGTGAACGACTGTGCTGGTTTTATTGTGTTTTCTTCTAATAATCATAGGGGAGAAAATCAACAAACCTGGCATTGTGCATATAAATAGCCCTTTTATATCTGGCAGTGAGGCAAGTGAAACATTTTTAGCCATCACAGGAAAAGTGGATCATTGGCGAAAGCTGCACTGAGAAAATATTCTTACTCACTTGAGTCTGTATCCAGACTCAGGCAATGTCGCCAAAATGAGTATGATTTGAGACTCAGCCTGAGGCTGGGGTGATACTCAGACATGCATTTAGGACCTGACAGGCTTTGCGTTTCATGAAAAATTGAGTGAAATTGTCTGAGTCTGAGTATGATTTGAGACTCAGCCTGAGGCTGGGGTGATACTCAGGCAGATCCTAAAGGCTGGTCTAGGGTGAGCCTGGGGTGATACTCTGACTCTATTTTACTGTCTCTAAAATATGGGATAGCATGATGCATTGATGCACAGTTATCCCTTTATGGATGGCATGATGCATTGGTGCACAGCTGAATCCTCATGGAAGTTAACCCTTTATGCATTGATGCACACTTAGACCTTTATTGATGGCATGATGCATTGATGCACAATTAACCCTTTATGGATGGCATGATGCATTGATGCACACTTAAACCTTCATGGATGGCATGATGCATTGATGCACATCTAAACCTTTATGGATGGCATGATGCATTGATGCACAATTAAACCTTTATGGATGGCACAGTGCATTGATTGTTTTTTTTATTGTTATTGAAAACATCAGTAGCTTTTGACAGTTCATCATGATTTAATTTCAATACCTTTGTTCCATAATAGTACAAAGGGCATGCTGAATAATTTCATATTTATGGGCATCTCCTTAGGACTTAGTCCTTCACCTGTTACATTTTTATAGTTTTAAGATGTTTAAGCCTGTCTGTAGCTCACCAACAAGTTTGAAGTATCATTAGTTTTAACATGAGTACTAACATGATAACATCAAAGTAGCTGATACCTTTTCCATCTGTGAAAATGGTGCTGAAATTATAAGTAGCTAAATCCCTTTGAGAAGTGGTTGCGCTCTTTTCCCGTCCACAGCTAGAATTCTCAACAGGTATTTCCTATAAGTCAACTATACATGTGTCTAATTCACTAAGATAAATGGTGCTCACAAGCTGAGCACAGGAAATTGTGAGCCTAAGGTCTGTGGCAAAGAATCAGCTTAGATATAGAGGTGACTTTTCAATATAAAGCATTTCCTGGGGAACAGAGCCTACCAATCTTGTCTGAGACTGAGCTGCCTTTTGTGAGTTCTCTACAGTGATATAGCTTTCCCTTAGTCAACTATACTTCTGGTCTGGGGGCCTGTCCTGATAAAGGAGCAAAGGCAAACTCCTCATGAAAGAATATTTTTCAACAAAACAGACTTTTCACCATGTTTTGAGCATATTTAAGATATTTCCGTCCAATTATTGAAACTTTTTCCATGCAACCTTGTTAACAGACTGAGGATTCAAAACATCTTTCTGCTAATCCTATTGCTGAAACACACAATTCTATTTTGCATCCCTAAGGCCAGATTCTGATTAAGACTTATTTATAGCCTCAGTCATGCAGGAGGCCCGACTCTTAATGCATGTGGCTTTTTATTCTCAGTGTTTCATTTCCTGCAGATATATGGGTCCAGACACTATGGACATAACCCATGTCTCCCCTCTAGTCATAGAAAAAATGTTTCTGAAGCAATGAAAAGGACCCATGGGGGATAAAGAGGAATGACATTCTGTTTTGTGTGATAACAAAGGTTTCTATACAAAGGCCACATATAAGTAGATTTCCTGAAAGCAGTGACTTAGTTGGAAGGTTTGCATCCACACTAATGTCTTTAACACTCTCTCTCTCTCTCTCTCTCTCTCTCTCTCTCTCTCTCTCTCTCTCTCTATATATATATATATATATATATATATATATATATATATATATATATATATTCTTGTATCACATTTTCAATGATCTGGCTTCCATAGCCCAAAGGTTGGAAAGACCTTGTTGAAAAAGGACACATAGCAATTCACTTAAGGACGTGTGAAATAGAATCTATTTTATATCTGTTGGACCACTTGATAGACGAATTGCTGTCCATTGGACCTCGTGAATAGACACCTGACTTTGAGGTTTAAACTATAGCAGAGAACACTTTTCTATAAGAAATGTAAGTAACCATACGCCCATGTCACTTTATTGCATTTTGACCGCACTTATGCATATACTTATACAAATCATTCCACTCACTTCCTTCTGCATTCCTCTAACTCTATCACCACACTGTATCCTGCTTACCTACCATTAATGCTTCTTATTCGAACCTGCTTCTCTCATCTGCTATGAATTCCATCCTCCTAGACTGGTTAAAACCTTCATCACTAGCCCTTACATTAGAAATTGAACACCCATCCAGCCAAATTAAACCTTTGTTTCCTCATATTTCCTCTGCCCTCCATACTGGCCACACAAATGACACATAGTCTCATAGTTGAGACTGATATCAAGAATATCCTTGGTCCAGGGGCATTTCATTCTCAAATTTAGGGAACTTTGCCTCTTTATCAATTTGAGGGTGTAGAATTCATTGGGAGAGGTCGATTTTCATTTTTTTTTAGTTTATTTCCTATTGCCATGGCAACCATTTTCCCTAGTAACAGTAGAAAATGACAAAGCACCCAGAGAACTGTCCCACTTTCTATTAAAGCTACTGTTGACATATCTTTGAAAATATTCTAGACTATTATATTACCTGGGCTTATCAGTCGTTTTAGACCCGGATTTCCGAACATTCTTTAATGATATTCCTCCAAAAGGACTCAGACTACTTCAACTCGTACTGAACAGTCTTCCTGGAAAGTAATCCATTGTTTATACAATCTTCAGGGCTGCATCTAGTCCTTAAGGATGATCGGTCCATCTGAGGGTTTAATCCATTTCATTTATGATTCATTTTTATAAGAAGAAGGTGGCAAGGTCTGTTCCTGCACTGAGTCTACAGGTTGTTCCACAAAGATGATTTTGAGGATCAAACTAGTTTTAAAAAAGAAAGGAAAAATGAAAAAAAAAGACATACCTGTTGTTGTCTACTTTCATGAAATTAGTGGTCTCATCTATGGATTCAAATAACCATTGACTAGTCATATTCCTCCCAAATATGTTTTATCATCAGATAAATCTAGAGCCTTGACTTTGAGTAGCTAGGATAACGAGACTTGAAATACTTTATTGACTGCATCATGTATCTGATGTGAAATAGTGTGAATAAAGTGGATTCTTGTACTGCAATCCATTTACTCCTATCTTATCTGGTAGACTGTAGGTGACATTTCAAAGTTCCCTCTCCAGGAAAATGAACCTGTCAAAACTACCAGCTGGTATCTCCATTGAACTTGGTCATAATAGTCACAAGGTGGTGCCACCATATCCATTGAGGCCACTGCTACTAATGGGTGATTGAACCTGATTGCCCTTTACAGTATTATATCATAACTCTAGGTGACAGCAGCTCTCAGCATGTTCCCTGTCTAAGGAGGATATTTCAAATAGAATTTATCTACAAATAAGTCCCCGGAACACATATGTGGCATAACATATTGCTATGAATCATAGGTTATGTTGATTAATTGATTAATTACATGTCCATCAAGATTTAGACCCCTCCTGTACTACTGATATGCTATAATGTGCCCTGCATCCATTAGAGACAGTTCAGGGCATGTGTAAAGTTGAGGTCTTTAGCACTGTGACACATATAGATGCTAAATTTAAGTAGAGAGCTGTCCACCCTACTTTGAGTACAGTAAATGTCACAGAGAGCCAATTGATGACTCAGACTAAGAAGCCATTTATAACATCCAGTTCCCTATCAGCCATTGACTCAGGTTTATCGTGGGACTCTGAAAGTCAATATTCATTTTTAGAAAAAGGTCAATAGTTAATTTAAGTGAGAATCAATACTTTAATTAATGGAAAGATGAACTGTGGAGGGGTGGTGAGAACATCCCTTCTCATTGACTGACAATGTTTCACATTGATTGACAACATATGAGGACCAGAGGATCATTCTAAACAGAACCATTTATTAGTGAGATGGCTAGAATAGATGGTTGCACTGAGACCAACATAAATCTTATAATTATTGAAGTATAATTTAGGGTGGCCTAACTGAAAGAGTATGAAGAAGGAGCAGTTGGGTGGGGCAGGGTGGGGACCCAATTGCTTTGGTTGCAGGTATAGATTACGATAGAATTTACAAGAATTTATTATCGTTGGTCAGCTGAGCTAATAAGAGAGAGAGAGAGAGAGAGAGAGAGAGAGAGAGAGAGAGAGAGAGAGAGAGAGAGATTGACTTCATTCTAATTCAGTATGAATTTAACATTTTCTTGGAATTTCATGTTATATACTGATTATGCTTCAAATGACGTCTTTCAATCCAGGGGAATATCTTTTCAGATACTTGCACATATAGTTCAAACAGCTTTATTATATCTTAGCCCTTTGCTCTACATTTAACGTGTAACTGAACTTTGCCGCAAGTCATGGGGAATCCTAAGCCTCAGACCAGAAAACTAGCGCATGTGGCACATAAATCAGCTTGGATATAGAGGAGACCTTTTCAATATAAACCACTCCCTGTGGAACAAAACTTAATAACCTGGCCTTATGAAGTTTGAGCTCCTTCTTGACAGTCCCCTACGGTTTTCCTTCAGTCCCTTCACATCCATACCTCCAGCCTAAGACCTACGCCGGATTAAGGAGCAAAGGCATATTGCTCATTCCCTAAATATGAACAGCAACCAGGGTGAAACCGTTTGTTTGCATGAAATCTGGAATTTATCTTCTTCTCACTGTCTTGAATGACTTCTCCATGCTGCTCTGCAAGATAAACGAGCTCGAGGTTGAACCTATTTTCTTGCTCCATGTTTTTGAAGCATAGACTAACAACCTATATATTCAGAAACTTGGAATGGACAATAAGAAGCTAAAAAACTATGAACTCAGAACTCTTCCAGTCGTATAGAGCAATTGTAACAAATGGGCTTTACTGTAAAAAGGGGGGTGGTGGGGGAAGTAGGCAAATTACACTAGGCTCTGCACTGTAAAAAAATAACTGTTGCATCCACCAGGCATCCTTGTAAAACTGAAGAGTGAACCACTGTTATTATCAGATTATCCAACAGGGAACCAGTGTAGTTTTTACAACGAGCTCCAGGTGGCAGTACGGTGGTACAAGAAATCTCTGTGAAAATAACAACGGATCTGTGGCAACTTTGGGATGAGGAATCCTTTGTTATTTCGATGACTTTTTATTTTTTACAGTGTGTGATGGTACCACATGGAGACACTACGATCACTCTGTGTGACTAGGTGAGATTGTAATGTAGTCATAAAGGATGTTTCGAATATGACTTGAAAAGCTCTAGCCATAGCATCTTAAGAAATGGCACCCTGGGCAATTACAGGGAATGAAACAAAACTCAGTAAGTTCAAGACGAACAGTCCTGCATTATTGTCTTACAAAAAGTCACCATACTGAGTTACTTTGAGAGCATTTCTGCAATGCTTGAATTCTTGGTCTTTTCTTTCCCCATGATCAGGTTTGGCCAGTTGGTCTTCTTGATCTTCCTGCAATCACTAAGGGATGTAATTATGTAATTTGTTAAAAAATGTAAAGTCACTGATTTGCTGCACTCTTGAGTGAACGTTTATCTGATGGAAAAATGAGAATTTCAGGGAGTTCAATTGCTGCAGAAGAGGAATTATATCTCATGTTTCCCTCATCACTGTGCATTCCAAGATCGAAATACTGGTTAATGGTTTAACATGTAATCTTCATAAAATTGTTTATTGCTCTGGTGCCTGGAGCTCTGCTGTCTGATTTATCACGGATTCGCTCATTTAAATGACCGCTTAAGCCTCTGGGAGTGTGACACCTTGATAGGAATTTAAACTAAATTAACTCTTTAAAGGCTGCTATTGCCGGAACACCTGGGATTTTTGAGAGAAAAATCATTGTCTTGTTTGGCCCTTTCAGGACCTCGGATACATTAATGATTCATACTTCATTGGTTTTCAAATTGTAACAATAAAAATAATGATGGGATGCTCGCCAGCAGTTCATTGGAGCATTATGCTAACCATCAAATCAGCCCCCGTATGGTTGTCATGATACATGAATGCCCCATTATGACCTTGGATTGTCTCTTAGGGATCCCAAGTGATCCAGTTTTTCACTAAGATTTTACCTGCTGGAAGAATTAGAATGTTTCAATCTAATGTATTGCCATATTGTTTGCAACAATTGCTTCATCAATGCTAATCAGTCCCTTCTCAGTGCTGCGTCGAACCTTTAGGGGCCCATAAAGCATTCATGCATCATGCCTATGTGTCATCATGATGCATGAATGTAGCCCTGCATCATACCAGATGATATACTCCCAAAGGGTCGTTATGATGCTCCAATGAAGTGCTGGTGAGAAGACTCACCAGCACTTCATTGGTGCATCATGACGACCAATAGGCATGAGGCACTATACTCCCAATTAGCAATGGAGTGTTGGGCCATGCTTGGTCCAATATAAGCCGACATTGGCCCAATATAAGCCGACATTGGCCCAATATAAGCCGACATTGGCCCAATATAAGCCGACATTGGTCCAATATAAGCCGACATTGGCCCAATATAAGCCGACATTGGCCCAATGTATCCTTGCTACCTGGGACTGCATCAGCGGCCCCTAATATGTCTCACCAACAGCTATATTATAGCAGACACACTGCATATACTGGCCTGTGGTAAATGATCAGCTGCCTGATTAAAAGAATAATTCTTTTAGGCACAAGATACCAATTCTCTCCTTCCAGGGATTAACTCATCCTATTCACCAACTCAATATCTTCCTTCTCATATTATCATTATCTAGTAAATAGCCGTAGAGCCTACATTGATGAATCAGGCTGAGAGGTGATTTAACACCTTCAGATGGCTCTCATCTATTGGCTAACGTCTATTGGAGAATCACTATTTATTCATAGAATAAGCTCTCTTGCTTTTTGAAATAAAATCAATACTTTGGTAATGAAAACATGAACCGTAGACACGCTGGTGATCTTTCTGTGAGTTTTCACTGTTTTTTTCCACAATGTTTATTACTATGGACTGTTCATATAAGAATCACTTTTTCCTTAGAAGTTAAAAAGTTAGAAGGCTCACCAAAATATATGTATTTTATAAAGAAAATTGTGCTTAATGATTCAACAACTGAGAATTCAACTTTTATCATAGAAATATCACATAATTTATTATAAAATTTTGCTTGACTACTCAATATATGTAAAATCAATATAATTCCTTTGCTGGAATAGTTGGAATAAACATTTCAGACACACAATTATATTGATGAACAATAACTTTGTTTTCAACTCATTTCTAAAAACATCATTGAGTTTTCATGAAGAAGTTACCCGCCAAACCTTTTTTTCTGGTTAGCAACACCAATGGCCATTTTAACTGTGTTTTCATGGCATGTTCCCATTAGAAGCAAACCATAAGAAAAAGGCAAATATAAAAAATGACCATTATGCAGATAAAGGGCAATTCCAAATAGAGCCTGGAAGCGATCCAGGAATTACGGGTCATTACGGGGAAGCGGACAATCAGCGCTCCATGTGACGGATGGTTGAAATCAATGTTTGTCTCCAGACTGTCTACAGTGGGCCCTCCAATCAACTACCACAGAAAATGGATGATCGTGTATAAATGGCACAGAGAGGAACAAAGTTATGGTTGGGTCTGAATGTATGAAAGTAGAAGGCATTGGTTGTAGGTTTGAACTTGACTTTGATTCATGGGGGCTGATGTGTTTGGTGGCATTGGGAGTCTCTGAGGAATGATGATGGGGTAGGTAATGTATGGGTTGCCTCCACTGTGTGCCACTTGGGAGTTTAGCATACTAGGGACATGGTTACTGGAGACTTTTTCACAGAATAGATGATGAGGCAGGGTATTAGTCACACTGTCACCAATAGCACAATATTTCAGAATGGATTACTTTATCTACGTGGGAAGCATGGTTTAAGTGGCGATTTGCCAGTGAAGAGAATTGTATTATATTTCTTTTTTTCCACGTTCGACTCTATAAATTACATGTTCTGTCATCTGAATTTCTTTCGGATTCATAAACCTAGCAACAGTCTTCTGTGTAACTCATTTTTCCTATGTCATTTGTATTGAATTCAAATAACTTTAATGAGTCTCACATAATGCAGTGCCTCAGAATTTTGTCGTTTATTATTTAGCCCAGATTCATAGGTGGCTTTTCATTTATAAGGAGAATCAAAGCTAATAACTGGGCCTCAGAAATATGAACCCCACTTTAGTGATGAATGTACAACATGGTCATTAACCAAATTCTGCTAATTCTCAAGGATTTCTCTACTTATTATGCTCTTTTTCTATCCTGCCCTATCTTATTTCATACAGACATCAGTACCTAGAGACCGAGGAACATTATCCTGGGAATATCGTGGAAAACCTGAAGAGTTAAAGACTTTTCTATTTTTGTGTGTGTTTTTGTTGTTGTTGATTCTTTTGATAATCATTAGAAGAAAAAAAAAAAACTTAGCTAACTTGCACTGGCATTGAGCATAATTGGCAGCCTCTCAAATGCTATGGTTAGGAAAATGAAAGATTTTCAGCCATCACAGGAAAAGTGGATGATTGGGGCTTCAGGCAGCAAGCTGCAAAAAATCAATGCGTGTCTGGCAAACTGTCCATGGTAGAGCCTCCAATTGACCACCACCACAGCAAATGGGCAATCCCATACAAACGGTCCATAGAGAAACACAATTATGAGTCTGTGAGTAAGAAATGAGGAGTCATGCGGGATTGGTGTAGGTTTGACCTTGACCTTGGATGGTGTGGGTTACTGAGTGAGTAGACAGGGAAAGGTGAGTCTCTGACTGAGGAATGGTAATAGGGAGGGTAATGTATTGGTTGGTTTCATCTTGTGCCACCAGGGGCTTTAAGGTACTAGGAGTAGGGTAACTTATGATTTGTTACATAAAAGATAAACAGGGGAAGAAATAAAGTGACTATGTTAATGGCTCTGTTTAAGATAACAGCTCTCCTGTATCTGTCTCTTCATGCATTGGGCTGTTTTATGTCTGGTAATCTACCACATTTTTGTACATATATTATTTTCTATGAGTTACATGTACATATTCGAAGTCTATCCAAGATCCTGGTTCTATTGTGTGTATTTTTTTTTAATTTCTTTTTTATAAACATGATATATCAAAGCGTGGAATAATGCATCTACATTCTCTTCCCACGTGCCAATTTGGTTCTGATATTATGGCACTTTTGAGAAAGATTGCTAATCACAATCTTTTATCGTCCTTGAGAATTATTTCTCTTGTTTGTTTATCAACTCTCTATTTCCCTAAGTACCGTGGCATGTAAATTGGCTAGGAGCTGACTTTTCAATATATAGTACTCCCTAGAAAACAGAATCTAATAACCTTGCCTTATGGAGGCTGAGCTCCTTTTTGTTAGGTCCCTACAGTAATAAAGCCTTTCTTTAGCTTGCGAGGGTCCATGCTTCCAACCTAAGACCTTGACCTGATGAAGAAGCAAAATAAACAACATACATTTCATGAAGGAACTATTCTCAGAAAACCAGGTCTAAACTGTATGTTTCAATCATATTTCTAGTATGTATAATATGTTCTCAGAAATGTGTTTATTTGTTGAGATATATCTAATACTGCTAGGCTCTAAAGCCTTATGACTTTATGTTGAAACTACCTTGCTTTAAACCATAGAAATACTAAGTGTTTTGGGATATTATTCCATAGTTAGACAAAATTAAAGAGAAAAGAACCCAAAACGAGACTTCCACTTTCATTATGCATTCTGACCTCTCAATCTTTATTCTAATGAAGTCTTTATGAGTTGCGGTCTTATACATGGTCCGGGTCGTACCAGTCTTTTCTTTCACTGCCCTTGGCTTAATACATATCTCCCATATTTTATCTCCAACAAATTCATATCAAGCCCAAGACTCTATGGACTTGACCTGTGTCTCAATGGCTAAAACAAATTGATAAAACATAGAGTAATAAAAGCAGTGAAAAAGACCCACGGGGGATAAAAAGGAAAGACACTGTGTTTCTTGTGATAACAAGGGTTTTCCTCTGAGGGTCAGGTGTCAGCAATCCCCCAAGAGCAATGACGAAGCCAAGAGGCTTACAACCACAGTATGTAAAGTCTTATATGTTTTATAGCTCTAACAGAATCTCCTCTTAAAGGGTTAGTCTCATGAGCAGTCTTTTTGTGTCAAGAGAGTGGTTACTGAAAGGTAAATTTAGGATTATCTGACTCGTAAACCTCGTATCATCAGCTCCACTGGTTTCTCATGAGAAAAAGATTCAGCATAGGGCGTTTGCTAACAAGCTTAAATATGCATCGTACTGAAAAGGAACTGTGAGCAAATGATTTTAGATGTTCAACCACAACTCGGCCTTCTTTTTCAACAGCACATGTCAAATGATTGACAAGTATTAACTGGAGTTCCAATGGAACAATGTGGATGGGATACCGTGTGACATGTCCAGATATCATAGTCACTGGGCGCCACTCAGTTAAGGGCTGAGTCACTGGGACTGGCATACCTAAAACTTTCAGGTGCTCTAGAAACGGCATGTTTCTAAGAAAAAACATTTGACAGAAATAAATCCCCAACAATCAGCTTATGGTATTGACAAGAGTACCACCTTAGTTTTGCTGTCTGTGAGTGGGAAGAACGTCTTTTGTTGGAAACCTTTAGATTGCACCCTTTTCCAAGATATGGCACATGCCGTGTGGGTTGCACAGGTAGCTATCAGCAGGTGCATTATCTGCCAGACAGGAAGTCAATCTCCATTCTCCAAGCAGATTCTTATGAATAACATTATTTCATGAATAACACCTCTGTTGTGAGACCTGAAACCATATCCAACATGGCCGACCATGGCAGCTAAACTTGATATGAAGGCTAACAGATTTGCGAGAACCAAGTTAAAGGTTTCTCACAAAATGGCAAAAACATGTCTTACGAAGCCATCTTTAAGAGGAAATCGACATAAAAAAATTATGTCCTACAATTCCAGCCACCTGACAAATGAGCCCTATGCAGGAAGCCTGACTCTCCCGTCAGGTAAGAGTCAGCGCCCGCCAGACAAAGATATCATGGACTGTTGTGTGCCAGTATGACGATGCATTGTGTAGAACTACTTCAAAATGCCAAGACCAGATCCCAGTCCAAACCTCCTTATCGAAATCAGAGGTACTTCGAATGCTCATTTCATGGTATAAACCTCTCGCTCTTCAGCGAGTAAAGATCCATGATGGGGATGATGTCCCTGTAGATTTTCAGATAAATTGTTACCCTGTCGATATAAAATAAAACGGTCACGTTTTTGGGTAAACTTTGATTATCATCCATATCCCACTTTTAATTTCAGGAAAATGTTCAAACAGTAACCCATGCATGACCGGTTGGTCAATTTTGGATTCTAGAGCTACACCACCATCACAACCACGAAACGCTCCTAGACACCGACACCCTCCCCTGTCTATATCACCACGCATCCTTATCTTATCAGACCCAGACCTCACTCCACCCCCTACCCCTTCCGCCATCTGTCCATCTCCCTCCATAACCCATCAGCGCGGCATCATGGCGGTTATCAGGCTACATCCTGGTCCCTCTTAGATCGATATCTCTACTACTACCCTGCCTGCTGCACCCCTTTCAATACCACTCCACACTCTAACACTGAAAGGGTCAAATGGTGCCTCTGGATCTGCTCAGATTAGGATTCACCAGTGCACCATGCCAATGCAATAGGGGTGTATGTCTAGAGGCAATATGGGGGACTTTGGGGGGGGTGAACATAACATGATGCATTAACATAACATGATGCATTTGGCAGTCTTGCATCCTGAACAATTGTATCATCACTGTCAAAATTATGCAGTACAATAATATCAGGTACTGAAAAAATTATCACTGGAGTTGCATTCATACATCATACTGTAAGAATGTCTAATGCTGTATTCATGCATCATGTTGTATTCATGCATCATGCTGGCTAAAAGGGAAGTGCTTTTAAGTGTCTTGTTATCGTGAAAGGGTTAACCATACCGGCCTCATGCCTATCATGGTCCACAGCTTAACCCCATCTCCCCCAGACTCTACCAGGGAATGCATACAAAAGGATATCATCAATATCAAGGCCCGTGGACCAAACATTTATGGGTAATTGGATGGTTTACTGTTGAAAGTGTTTGACCCTTTTATTATTCTCAGGACAGTCAAAGTCTAGACATGATTAGGATATTATTCAGCTATTGACTCTAAAGGACCCTTAGGATTCTGTAATACTAGAGGATTCTTGAGTGAGCCCTTTCAAGGTGGGCCTTGTTATTAAAAAACTCGGAGTACTATATGTATGCAGATGACCTAGCAATTGTCACCTCTGGGATGAATCCCACTGAAATAAGTAATAGACAACATGATGACTTGAATAGGATTTCAAGATGGTGTAATACCTTCAAATAACTGTTAACGCTAAGAAAACAAAGGTTTTGTGGGTTCACTCTGATAGAGTTATACCTGACCTCACTGGCTGTGACGTCAGACTTGGCGGGGAGGTCCTAGAGCAAGTGCATGCCTTCAACAATTTAGGAGTCATGGTGGATAGGTCTCTCATTTTCTCTGATCACTGCAGAAAGCTGGCTACAAATGGACAAGGTAGGATGAAGCATCTTAGGAATCTTCGAAAATATATGAATAAAGACTTGGCCCTAAGGCTACACAAACAGATGATCCTGCCCATACTAGACTATGGTGACCTGGTGGGGGATGGATCACTGGTAGATGATATAAAGGCCTTGCAGACAATTAAAAATCACTGCCTGTGTACATGTCTAAAAATCAAAGATCCTAGAGATGTTCGTAGAACTGCGCTTCATGAAGTATGACCATCTCTTAAGGGTCTTGAGGGGCAATGACGGGGTCCGTCTTAGGATGGATATGCCCCACTTTGCACTGTTCAGAAGCAGTCCACTGTACAGAGGTAACCTACTCTGGCAGACTCTGACAGCCCAGCAACAGAAGGCCTGTGATATAAGTAAGTTTAGAGATAGTATTAAATAAAGTGTATTGACTTGTGAAGCATTGTATTGCTGAACCCCATAGAATTTATTCTGGGTTCATTATGTAATTTATCCCTACTGACTGGTTTAGTTGGAGCGCTGGTGATTCATCAACTGACTACTATGCCAGATGTTATTTATTATGGAAGTACTTAAATGGGTGTGGTGATTACATCCGCCCAACCGACGAAAGTAGAAGTGCTCAAAGTAGAGTTACTTGACTATATTGTCCTACCCAATAGCATTATATGTTGAATAAGACCTGGGACCTGGGTCTATCTCATGGTATGAATAATTGTATATTTTTACTGAAAATGTTTATAGAATAATATCAATAATATCTCTCATATATTGTTTTGCCATGATTTCATCTTACATTGATCATAAAATTCCTTACAACAACATATGCAGGGTATGGGTAGCTCACCATCACAATCACGCTGTCTCTCTAGGACTGACAGTGGCGGGTCCATGATTTGAAAGGTGAAAACAGAAAAGGAAGGGGAGGAAAAATGTGTTCCAAGAGAATAAAATGAACTCTAAGTTTGAGCAGAAAGAAGGTGTTATGCACCCCATGACCAGAACCCCTCTTCGGAAATAACCACTTGGTATATTGATCAATCCACTTCATCTCGTCATGATGGACGTTGATGAACTGAGATGATACACTTATAAATATATTGACAGATCTTAACCCTGTAAGGGCCGCTGATGCATTAGTGCATCATGCCCATTGGTCAATGAAGTGATGGCAACACTGATTGCCAGCACTTAATTGGAGCATCATGCCGAGGCTCCAGGACCATAATTATATGTATCAACCCCATAAGGTCGGCATGATGAAGTGCTGGCAAGCTGTTTTGTCAGCACTTCATTGGTGCATCATGATGGCAAATGGGCATGATGCACTCCTGCCTCAGAGGCCCTTACAGGGTTAAGATCTGCCAATATATTTATAAGTGTATAAGGGCTTATCAGGACATTTTTTATGCAATTCTCGGGGATATATTACATACCCCACCTATTTCTAAAACTCTCATCAGCAGTTTGACTAATAACCGTTTATTTCTGTTCTTTTCTAGGTATAAATTGGATTTAATCACATCATTAAGCCGTAAACAAGTACACAATTTAAAGGTAAGTAGTGATTTCTTAATGATCCGGACATACTCCTTTAAATGTGTACAATACCCGTAGTAGAAGTTTAGTTCTTCTTAACACGGTAACTTTGACGTAGTAGTTGAATGTCAAGGAATACGGCTTTGATGCTAATGCAAAATTTCTGCCTGACTTCATAGCTGTCTGTCAAACCCCTCTGCTCCCATCTCTTTTTCCCTCTGTCCTTTCATTTCTCTCTCTCTCTCTCTCTCTCTCTCTCTCTCTCTCTCTCTCTTTCTCTCTCTCTCGTGACCTTTATTTCGGTCTGATCCCAACAAAAAATATTACATCCTCAGTATGCGCATCATGATTTCCTACAACACCTTTGTGGAGGGGGCAGGATATGCCTACTTTCTACCCCTGGCTTGAGTGTCTGTCTGAAGTGTAAAACACACATGTAAGACACATAGCTGTCTACAGAAGAGACATCTAAAAGCTAGTCTCCAAAGGACCCCTGCCCCCTCCCCATCACTGAGCTGTCTCTCAGCATGGGCCGGGCATCGATTCTTCATAGTAGGTATAAGAAGCACTTTAGGCCGTATAGAGGGAGACTAGGGGTGAGGAACCATGAAAGAGGATACGGGATATGCAAGGCGATTAGGGAGAGAAAGCAGAAGGAAGAGAGAAAAGGAGCTGGGCAGAACGAGGGACAGACCGTGACAAATAAAGAGAGACTTAGAGAAAGAGGCAGGCAAAGAGGTTTAAAGAGAAAGAAAGAGACTGAGAATCAGAGAGGGAATGAAAGATGGACCACTTGGAAACAGGGAACAGGCTGGAAAGAATGCCCAGCCTTCTCATACCGGCCATTGCCACACTGACCTTTGATTCTGGCGTGTTAGGGTGCGTATGCAATCACTGTACATTTTATCGAATGTAATTTGCGACCTTAATTTGACTTCTTGCTGAAGATGGAGTGTCTGATATTGGTGTTGAATGAAAAATAGTTTCCCTTTTAAAACATGAAAATCCGAGACAAAAAGAGACTCAACCTTTTCAATCAGACTCCCTTGCCAAAGCATAACGTGGCCTAAAAGTGTTAATCAAGGAGCTTCAAGTGATGTCTAGAGATTATAGTGTGGAGATGAAGACAAAGTGAGGACCTAATTTAAACTCAGTATTAGCCCCCAAAAGGTAGAAAGAAGTAGCTGCGCAATAAAACTATATTAAATGGAGAATCCAGCTAAAAGAGGGATCTATGCAGGTTATGGAGGACTTCTAACAAAAGTGAAGTAGCAGATAGGCAGACAGAGAGGCAGAATAAGCAAAAGGGACTAAAGCAGAAAGACTAAAGGGCAAAGTCTAAAAGCATTGAGACTACCTATGGGAGTTAGGACACCATCACCCCAAGCACCTGGCCCTCAAACGGAAAGAAAGCGATCAAAGCGCCCTTTGCCCATAGGAAGTGTTTCCTTCGGGGAGGGTTCATTGGCGTCTCAGGGTTAGTAGGGGCTATTGGCAAAGGTGGGCTGGCCAATCACAGCAGGCCTTACATCCAATATGTCATTAGGTGGCCAATCAGAGGCGAGCACCTGGTGGATTGGCAGCAGTAGTCTTCATGTTGGGAGGCTAGGGAGCTAATGATGGGAGAAGGGGTGATTAGAGGGGTAGGGGGCTTAGAAGGGGTGAAACCAATAGGGAGAAAGGCAGGCATGTATTTAGGCAGGTAGAAAACCAGATATGGACACCAGTATAGGCATGTCAACACAGAGCAGAAAGGGGTAAAATAATCCATCATTAGGTCTGTTTGTACAAAAAGATATGTAGACAAAAGGAGAATTTATGTGCAACTTTGTAGAGCCAGGGCTTTTTAAGGGAATCCAATTCTCTATAGGCAGTGTAATTATATAGAGGGGGCTTGGTACATGGTAAGGGTTTGTGTGTTTTTTAGAGGTAGTGGTTTGCATGTGTAGGCCTATAGAAATTTATAACAGACCCTACAATACCCCTTTCTCTTTTCACCTCCCCCCTTCCCCCAATCCATCATTCCCCATCCTCAAGACACAGACACTGATAATTTCAATTTACCCTGTGATATAACGCAATGGGAATCTGAGCCCAGGCCAGCCTGACTATATATTCCAAGTGGCCTCCTGGCCATTGCCCCCTCAAGCCCAACCCCTTGCTCCCAGCCCTACTCCCAGCTTCTAGCACCATTTGCCCTAAAGCCCTTTGAAAAACACCAGTATAGCACTAGTCTGCAGGGAATTCCTTTCAAAAGCTAGTCAGCCCCAGCTTGCATGCAATGTGTTGGGCTAATTAGAGATTGAGCATCCTCTCCATAGGCGCCAAGCATACTGGTCTCCCACGGATGCATATATATTATCTTCTGGAATGAGCCTTATTAAGTGTCCTAGTACTTACAGATTTTTCAGGGCTTACATATTTGTAGGGGGTTACAGATTTGTAAGGGCAGAGAGTCCTCTATTCAAGACAGGCACTTATTTTAGGTCTAGTTTCTCAGTCAGGACTATATAACTGATGAAGTCATACCCAAATCCATGCAACACTGACAGTTATTCAAAACATGGCGGCCATTTAAAACCTGACACCAAAACATGGCAGACAGGGGCAATAGTCCCTTAGAGAAGTGTCAGGCACAGAATAGCCCAAATCCCAGTTCCCTTAATGCCTCCTAGATATCCCCTCCCCCAGTCCCCTTCTTCCCTGCCAGTAGCTACTCACCTTCTCCCTCCATACCAGCCCCATAGCCCATAGCCCCTCCCATACATAGCCCAGTATCATCTACCCTTATCCACCTCCCCTGCCTAGCTCACTATCCCTCCTACTCCCGCCGGGCAGAAGGTTTAGACACTAACAGCCTCTCTTTCAGAAGACATGATTGATGGAGGCTGGCTCATGTATCAATACTGAATGTTCAGCCTCCTTCTCAGATAGTGACTGACTTGCCTTTTCCTCCCTCTTCCCACCACTTCCATGACAGCCCAAAATCATTTGGAATGGACGACTAGATTGCTTATCCTATAATATCCCCCCGGCTTTGATTTAGGCTGCAACAAACTGAATAGTGCTGTCATTTTATTTGAAAATTTACCCACTTTTTATATTTGACCTTAACCCTGCTTTCATGTTTCATGAATGTCTCCTGACAGAAGTATTTAATCATAATGTTAAATTTGCGGTATATACCCAGTGAATTGGTGTCGCTCTGAGTCAATGTGTGTGAGTGCTAACTTGTGCGCTCTACAGAAAAAGATTGAGCCACCTTGTGTCACTGATGACACCGACTGGCACATCCTTACACATGTGTCATGACGCAGCCCCACCCATGCTGACACATGTGTCATGACACACACTAACCCATACTGACACATGTGTTATGACTCACAGCCTCACCCATACTGATGCATGTGTTATGATGCCGCCTCACACATGTTGATGCATGTGTTATAATGCAACCTCACAGAGCTGACACACGTGTCATAACACACACTCTCTCACACTAATGCATACTGACATTTCAATATCCCTCTAGAATGTTTTTTTTTCAAAATCAAATATCATCAATTCATCCTGTTTCCATGGATGATTCCTTGAGGTGCTCTTCATATACCTGTCAAAATATAAAACAGACAACACACATGAACATTCAATAAAGCATAGCATAAACACATTTTCAGTACCACATATTTCTACACACCTGAATCTCTCCCAGAAGAGAGTGATCCTTTTTTTAACAACAGGAGGTGGTGGATTTTCATGTGGAAGCAAGGAGGGTCGAATTCCCCCCCCCCCCACTCCCAAACATCTGGAAAATTATGCACAAACATGCCCTTTCAACCTCAGTAGTAATGCACAAGCTTATTCCCTGAAAAGAAGTAAATTAGTATGCCTCCCCCTCTAAGGGTTGAAAAAAATTCCCCACCCCTTGAAAGGGTCAACATTTTTTGCCCCCCCCAGGACCTGAACATTGTGTTCAATTGCACCCTTTTAACATATAGAGACACACAGGCTTTTCACTGAAAAAAAGTAAAACAACTTTGCCCTCCCTAGAAGGGTTGAACCTTTTTTGAAAAACCATACGCACACAAGCCCATTTAGCCTTTAGTAATGCATGGACAAGAGGCTGAAAAAATTTACCCCCCTGTCAAACCCACCAGCCCCCCTGTTGTTATAAAAATATCACTCCCTTATGTGCCATGAAATAGAAAAGGAGTAAAATGTACTGCATTCTCAACCCATCCAGCCTGGAAATTACCAACATGAAATGTGCTATCAACCAGGAATTTATAGGGGACCGAAGTGCTTTCTGCGGGACTACGATTTTAGCCTCGAAGAGGGGCGTTTTATGACGTCACCGTGCCAGCAATAAATAGGTCACAGGGCTGAAGAGATAGGGGGGCTAACCTACTTAGATATTTCTCTAAAACTTCTGCTCAATTTCCAAAATGGAGTCAGGTATACAGAGTCATGATGCTAACTCATCAAATACTGAAGACTCATTCCTTTGTCTCCAACAACATGCCCAGGAAAATATTAAGAAAATTGTCTCCCATCTCTCAGCACTGTGACCTACGTCTGAATGGCACGGTTTTAGGCTATTTCTCCGCCATCTTTGAATCTCCCGGTATTTACTTTGGTTCCCTATAGATTACGAAAAAGACAATATCATGATGTGCTTCTGTAGAACTGCAGGTCTTCTGGAATTCCAAGAAGAATCTGTACTAGGACTGTAAGACTACTCACCTTGTATGTGGTATCCTTGCCTCCTGTGCCTTGTGTTGTGAAACCCAAGTTACAAATGCTGAGAACAAAGGAACTAGGAAAAGGAGGAAAATAAGAAATGGACCAATCAGGGGCTAAGAATTAGAAATTGACAAATCAGAACTCATGGAACTTGTAGGATGTGTCACTGTGAGTGAGTGTGTGTCACAATGTGTGAGAACTGACATCGAGTGACACATGGTCATGCACGCACCATAAAGGAAATACCAGGTTGTGCCACTGTAAGTCAGCTTGTGTCATAATGTATGAGTACTGACACAGAGTGACACATATTCACACATGTGTCAGAACCTATCATGTTTGGATCAAATGCAGCATACTGCCCCTATTATCACCCTATGTACAATCTTAATTGTCCTTATATCAAGAGTTCTTACACATCTTTCTTGAATACATGCCACCTTCTTGATCACTGTGCATCAAACTATTGATCATTTATGAAACCAAGACAAATCAGTGCCTTAATACTACATGATATGTTGATGGTTCCAATTCAGTGTTAAGTCCCATAGACAAATGAAACTACCCTTTAATATGCCAAAGCCAAATTCAAATTCATGTTTTCAGGTATCATTAGATTCCCTACATACATATCAATGCATATCACCTATAAACACATTGATTCATTAGGCAATATTTGTTGAATCAGCATTTATTTGATTTCCCCCTGCCCCAAAGTACAGACATAGAGTGAATCCATACAAGTTTTCTCAGACCTGACACCTATGTTGTCATGTGCTAACCAGTGTGACTACTGACACAGACTTACACATTCTCACACATGTGTCACTTCATGCCTTCATAAATGCATCAATATGTGTGGTGTTGAGTGAATACTGACACAGAGTGACACAGAGTGACACAGACTGACACATGCTCACATGTTGTCACCTCACACATATATCCATATGTGTCACTATGAGTCACTCTGTGTGACTACTGGTTTGGACTGGTGCCTGCTCATGCAGTGTCACCTCACATGGATAGCAAAATGTATGTACTGGTGCCTGCTCATGCAGTGTCACCTCACATGGATAGCAAAATGTATGACACAGTCTGGCGCATGCTCAAACAAAGCATGTTCTTGTTTTAAAAAGACTTTAAAAAGAGGACCACCTGGATATAGTGTGCAGGCTGGACAGAACACCCGGCCTGCTTATACATGCCATTGCCAGCCTGATCTTTGATTCTGGCCTGTTCGAGTGCTATGCAATTGTTGTGCATTTCATTCAATGCCGTTTGCGACCTCTGGAGGCCATTTCTTAACAGACTATTAACAGCCCCAGCCACTACGACTTGAAAGATGTCATTTAAAACCTTTTTTTTTCACTACGACTAGACTCTACAGAGGGGTACTTTGCCATCTAGTCATAATAGCTACACATATATCAGACCATGACAGGCCATACCTGTGCTACATTAAGGCCATGCAGTGTCTCTAATCGTAGCTACCACATGTAAGACCAAACTTAGACCCATATTTACTTAAACTCATCTAGTAAAGGGGCCATGGATAAGTGTTCCTTCTCTCTACCATGCAGCTATATCTAGAAGCCTGCAGGGGAGGTAATGGTATAGGATGATGTCATTGATTCCAAATATAGGATGGTGTCATTGATTAGAAAAAAATCAGTACTGAAACCGACCTTATTAGTACCAGAATGGTATGGGCCCTACACTACGACTGCTAATCCCAGACTTCGATCTGCATACTTGTACTACAACTTGGGAGGCAGCAGTCGTAGTCTGTTAAGAATTGGCCTCCAGTATGATTTTTTGCTGAAGATGGAGGGGACAGAAGATGGGTATCCCTCTTGAAAATTTATGTGTGCAATATCAATCTTGTATGTTCCATTTCTTGATATCAATTTCGAGTTAACTTTAAAACTGTGTTGCAAATGACAACAGATACAGATAGAAGAGCAAATAATGTGACAGCTTGAATAGCAGGTTCCCTGTTTCACTTGGCTGACCACAGCTTGGCCCTAACGCCTAAGGCAACTTGTGAGTGCAGGCCAGTCTGTTATAGCAGCCTGAACAGCCTGAATAAGCAGACTGGCCACATACACAGGCTATCCTGTTTAACTGTACTCGTCCTCCACCTCCTAACTGTAAATGCACATGGCTTAGGTTGCACATCAAAAAAAGACTAAAACATAACTTGGAAAGTCTAATGTTGAACTGATGGACAAAAAGTCCTTGGGAGTTTGCTGCTCCTAAACACATATCTCAGCTGGAAGCTAATAAAGTGGTACTGGCGATCAAGGCACTGGGACCCCCGAACCCGGCTGGCTTCCACATCCAAATCAAATGTGACAATGCTGCTGCTGTGAGTTCACTTGGCAGTGGCAAAACTAATGATATGTGATAGGGAGATGCACTCGTGTAGCGTGGTTAGACAGTGCAAACAATGATGTGAGACTCACCATCACCTATACCCCTGGGGTGAAACTCAACATGTCAGATTCTCTTTCTCAGTTGCAATTCATTAACCACCTTCTGTTACAACCATATTTACTGATGTTTTAATAACATTTTAGATCACGTTGGTTTCCCACTTGCAGTTCAAATAGACCTGATCAGGAAAGCAGCTTATACTGAAGGCTCACATAATAATCAGCTCAGCCAGGAACAGGTGTTCATAGAGTTCTGTATGGCATATGGTGTTAGGCCATGCTACCCAACACAACATGAGGTTATGATGTACATTCAGTATCTGTTCAATTCTATGAAATCTATTGTAACGATAAGGAACTGTGTCCATGGTGCTTGTAAATACATTGATAAGTATGGGGGAGATTCTAATGTGTTTGGGGCCCTCAAGTGTGGTGAAAAGTTGTCAACCCACATCCCATCACCAGCTTTCCCCATATTTCCGATGCACCTCCGTTTACTTCTTCCACACATTGATACATTAGGGGTTCCTGGTGTAGTTTACAAATCAGCGATACTTTTAACTTTCTTTACATTTGCTAGACAGTCAAACATGGTAATCTCATGTGGGGATGTTCACACAGTAAGAAGGTGTGACATCCTAGTAGTATTAAGGAGTACCAAGACATTAACAAAAGAAAAAAAACAGTGTGGCTTTGCCTGTGCATAGACATGTAGGAGACTTAATGTGTTTCCCAGTGATGGAATACATTTTCATGGTTGCTGTAATTCAAGCTAAACCAACTGATCCAGCCTTTGTTCTGCCAGGGGGGAAAGGTCTGACTTCGAGGACCCTCCAGACTAAACTCAGATGGGGTCTTAAGAAGGCTGGCTACCAAGATTATAAAGCATATTCCCTCCATAGTCTGAGAAGAGGAAGTTCACAAACATCAGCCATGGGATGGGCTGAGAAGTCTTCTGTACGGGCTCATGGGACATGGACAAGTGACAGTGTGTACCAGTACACACTAAAGCAACAGTTTGGGTGAGCATCTGGGTCACATCCTTAATTGTATTACCTAATTTTCTCTTGGTACTCACCTTACTGGGCCTTTCTCATGTTTCAAAATCATTGTGTTTTTGTCATATATATTTACTGTACCAATTCCTCTGTTTATCAACCATATAATCACAATTGTAATCAGTTGTAGTGTAATACTCAAAATGGGTCTACTGGCTCATTGACTTTAACTCTAGTAACTGTATCTACTCTTCTCATTGGCTGCTTGCCCTGTGGTTAAGGCCTGTTGGCAGTAACCTTATCCATTGTACTATGTCATGTTTAATATGTGCCACTGGTATAGTGTAGTTATTAAATGTGACATATCTCCAAATAACTTTTTGTTTTGTTGCTTGTGTGTTCAAGGAAAATCTAATGTTGAACTGATCGACAAATATTTTTCTCTTTTAAAAAATGAAAATCTTCAAGATTTAACTTGCCATTCTAAAGAATAATGCAGCCTTTAAGGGTTAATTAAGGAGCCTCATGTGGATGTATTGAGATATAGCATGGAGATGAAGACAAAGTCAGGGCCGATTTAAAGCTCAGCAATAGCTCCCAAAAGGCAGAAAGAACTAGCTGTGGAACCGAACTGTAATAAATAGAGAATACAGCTAAAGTAAAGAGGGATCTATGTAGGCTATGAAGGACATCTGACAAAAGTGAAGTAGCAGATAGCCAGACAGAGAGGCAGAAATACTAGAGGACAAAGTCTAAAAGCATAAAGAATACCTATGGGTGTCAGGATGCCATAATGCCAACCCCCTGGCCCTCAAACGGAAAGAAAGTGATTGCAGTGCCCTCTGCCCACAGGAAGTGTTGCCTTCGGGAGGGTTCATGGGCGTTTTAGGGTCAGCAGGGGCCAATCACAGCAGGCCTTACATCCAATATGTCATTAGGTGGCCAATCACAGGCCAGCAGATGGGGGCATAGCAGCAGTAGTCATCAATTGGGGATATGAGGGTAGGCAGGTAAAGATGCGAGTAAGGGTGGCTGGACATTGGACATTCTGTCAATGGGGGGGGGGGGTAGAGGGTTTGAAGGGTTGACACCAATAAGGAGAAAGGTAGGCAAGTATAAAAGCAGGCAGAAAAGTTAAGGACATCATGTAGTCATGTAATAAAAAGAACAGATATGTAAAAGTATATAACGGATGAGAAAGTTTGAAGAGTCAGGGCATTTAAAGGGAACTGTGTCAAACTCAATTCTGAATAGGGATTTTGATTATTAAGAGCGAGACTGGTACATGGTATGGGTTGCTGGGCTTTGTAGAGATAGTGGCTTGCACCTGTAGGCGTATAGAAATTGATAACAGACCCTTTAGTATCCCACCCCCTCTGCCTCCTTCCCATCATTCTTCATCCTCCAGACACGGGCATGGTCATCGCTGATAGTTTCAATTTACCCTGAAATATCACACAATGGGAATCTGAGCCCAGGCCTGCCTGACTCTATATGCCAAGTGGTCTCCTGGTCATCCCCCCTCATGTACCACACCCTGCTCCCAGCCCTTCCCAGAAGACCAGTAGAACTAGTCTTCTGGGAAGTCCTTTCAAAAGCTGGTTGGACCCACCTTGCATGCAATGCCTTCATCCAATTAGGGATTGAGCATTCCCTCCATAGGCACCAACCACCGATGTGTACAATATACTCTTGAATAAGCTTCCTAGAGCTCACAGTTTTCTAAGTGCATGTAGTCAGTACTTTACTCAAGAGAGGCATTTATTCCAGGTCTTCCTTCTCAGTGAGGATGATATAATAGTGATGATAAACCACTCCCCCTCTTCCTCTACCCAAAGGCCTTAGGCAATACAGACATTTATTCAAAACCTGGCAGACATGTAATACCCAATACCTCCAAAGCATGACAAAAAAGGGACACAGACTATCCCTGGTTCTGCTTTCCCTCTCTCCCTTGAATTCCCTACCCTAGTCCCTTTCCTTCCTGATATCAGCTGTACCCATAACCCACTCACCCTCTACCTAACCCCTAGCCCATAACCCTCCCATACCTAGCCAGATATCATCTATCCCCACTCACCTCCCCTGCCTAACTCCCTATCCCCGTACTCCCTCTAGCAGAAGGGTTAGACACTAACAGCCTCTCTTTCAGAAGACATGATTGATGGACGCAGGCTCTTGTATCAATACTGAATGTTCAGCCTCCTACTCAGATAGCGACTGCCTCAACTTTTCCTCCCTCTTCCATGGCAGCCCAAAATCATTTGGAATGGACAACTAGATTGCTTTTCTTATAATATCCCCGGGCTTTGATTAAGGCTGCAACAAACTGAATAGCCCTGTCATTTGATATGACGCATTTACCCACTTTATATGTTTGACCTAAACCCGGCTTTCATGTTTAATGAATGTCTTATGACATCCACTAAACTAAAAAGACATAAAACTGATTTTGACAGGCACTTAGTCAGAGACTTGGTAATGTTTTTTCAGTAGTAAATCAATTTTCTACCCCCTGGGTAAGGTGGATCTCTCATGGACAACTCAAGGTTAATAACCCTTAGAATGTCATCCCTCAGCATTAATAACATCAAAATAAATTTTTAGACATTCCTGGAAAACATTTTTCTTAAATGTGTCTGAACACAGAGGAAGAGTTTCTGGTGTGAGACATAATCTTTAAAAATTATTTCAATACTTCCCAAACATGTATAACAAATTTCTTTTGCCTCATGAGGTAGTATAAAATGGGCTTTTATGCTTCTCCTGGTAAATAGAATTCTATATCTGCTAACTAACACAGAGGTTTGGTGACAGTTGGTGTCATTTCACAAACCCAGGCCCTTTTATTTGATTGCATGAAAAGCCCTGTGCTGACTCCATTGACAGCTATAGAGCAGTGCAGCCTTTTTTGGCGCATAATACGCTTGTCAAAAGATGACATTGATTTGACAGCTAATCTAGTTAATGATAGCAGTGAGCAGCAGTAGTGTGAATGACATGTTATAGGGTGTGCCATATTGATTAGGTCATTGTAGGTGAGGGATTTAAGGAAAGACAGTAGGATCACTCCAGTTATCAAATTTACCTAAATGATCTATAATGAGACAATGGGAGACAAGCAAACTGTGATACATATAACCTTTTGCTGTGCACTAATCGTGGCAACTCCACAAGGACGCTGATCTTTCAAAAATCTTATACAGGTTCAATTTTTTTTCCATTTGTATTAACTTCTGCAGCAATTCAGCACATTTTGCTCTCTAAGTTTCTTCATCTTGCCCCTCCCCCATTTCAATGTCTCTTGCACCCTACCTGACCAGCCATCCCATAAAAAAAAAGGGATTTCTTTCAACTGGCCTGAAAATGTGGTATTGATACATGGGTGCTAATGTAGCAGTGAACAATAGTCAGATGTCTACACAACCAAATTGCAGTCATGTTTCCTCACCTTTGTTCTTATGATTGTGTTTAAATGTTTGTTTTGGGGGGAGCCAGTACTTTCTTTACTGGGAAAGTCAAAAGACAAGCTGAAAGGTCTATGGTCACAAATCATAGAAGGTTTGCATATGACAAATTTGGATGTATTCCAGCTCCTACACTTGGGATTTTAGTTCCCCCCTAATTCTTTTGGCTCAAAATGTAGGGCTCATTGAGATCTCCATGTTACATATGGGTTTTGATGGTCCAATATGCATATTTTGGGCACCAGGGGGCTAAAATAGGACCAAAATGACCAATTTTGTAGGGAAAAATCAATAAATCCGACATTTTTCATAATTTTTTAAAAAATTGACAATAGGAATGGGTCCTTCCATTTATGACCACTGAAATCTGAAGAGAAACCTAAATTTTGGACCTAAGATTGCCTTCCTAGGGGCAGTTGGTCTTTATTTTTTGAGAAATTAACTTTTTGTAAAGTAGTTTGTCTGGGCGAAAATTTTAGGGCATATGACCCCCTCCTAAAATATCTATGATGTATATGGGTTAATTTTTGGTGCTAACATTTAGAATTAGTCCCATGCTAAAGTAATCTAGAAAAATAATTGGAATTGCTCCATTATCTTGGCTGTGAGCAGGCCATGAGTATTTTTTCAGCCAGACAGCCCTTTTTTGGGTGTCTTCCCCAAATAGTGCATTCCTTCTCATCCTGGCTGGGGATTACATATTTAACTATATTAACTATGTCAGATATTTGCCCCCCCCCCCACATATATCTAAGTGCCATAGTGTAAAACAGGTAAATTATCCGTCATGGTTTGGAATAGCAGTGGGAAAAGTCTAAAAAATGTCTTGCCGAATGATATGTCTTGCCGAATGACATTTTAGTTACATGCTATGTTTAGTGGTTCGTTTCCTTATGATATTATCAGCATACCTTCATGGAAATCTCTAGTCTGGACCATTTTGACCTGTAGATTATAAAAATTGTATTAGCATTTATTTCAGATGCATCCTTCTTATCATAGAATGTGTTTTTCTTATCATAGAATGAATGTTCTTGTGATAGACCTTTATCGCAAATATGTGAATCTGTCTTTCCGAATGACATTTGAGGTACAGCGATGGTGAGGGTTTGATTTCCTAGAGAAATTAGCATCATGCTTCCATGGAAAACTTTGGTCTGGACCATTTTGACCTGTAGATTATGGAAATTGTATCAGTATTTATGTCAGATGTGATCTTTCTATCCTAGAATGAACGTTTTTATCACAATTCTGGGAATCTGTCTTCCCGAATGACATTTGAGTTGCATGCCATGTTGAGGACCTTGATTGTGAGGTGTTCACATATTTTTGGCCCATTAAGTTTTGAAATTTCCTGAACCAGGAATTTCAAGGAATTCAGTGAAAATGTCATTTCAGGCCTGAAGAAAAAGGATTGAAATGTAGGACAAAAGTCCTTTAGCTGCAGCTCTCTGAATCCTACCCTTAGACCCAGTAGTCAACAAAAGTTAACATAAAAGTTGACCAAATACATAAAAGAATTAATTTTGCATGGCTTAAGGGAAAATACCCCCCTAATGTCACCTTTCCAGGGTTTTCCAGAGTATAGATGTTCAAGGTGTTGCCACTGCAACGGATTTCATATTTAACTGAAATTATTTCGTGGGTAGTTACCCCAACACCTATACATTATCCACAAAAAATATCTTTCAGATACTCCAGGGTTTAATCTCAGGTCCCCAAACTCCATGGGAGGCCCCATCTGCCAACTTTCTATGATTTTCGACCCTATAATTACAGTCAACCCTCTCCAGGCCTGGTGTCAGTGTATGTTTGGAGAGTATGAAGAATCGGCTCTAGTGTTCTAAACACAATTCCAAGAACAACCTCCAAATTTTTCATCTGACTTCTATTGGGAAAGGATACCCCACAATAGAACCTACTGGTTATTGCTTCCTTCTGCCTGCCTCCTCTAACATCACCAAAGCTCTATAACCCTTAAGCCATGGAGTGGCTACCCTAGCCTCCCCTGTGATGCTATGTGTACAGAAAATAGTGATTTTTAAATCCTCATTTGGCCACCAGGGGGAATTGGAGGGCAGAATTACTCTAAAATCATTATAAAAATACATTAAGCTAATTTTTGATGCAGAATTCAATGGTCTCATTTAAAATGCACCATTTTCAGTAGAAATGGCCCATATTTGGATGGTAAAATGAACATTTTTTATGAGAAAAAAAGCCTATTTCCGTTTTCAGTTTAGGGTTTTTGGTGAGTATCTAAAAAAAAAATGGCATAAAAATCTGCAAATTTTGATTATTGGAATCGTTGCCATGGCAACCAGGAACAGGCATATAGGTTGATTTCTCATGAAAAATGTTAATTTTACCATCCAAATATTGGCCATTTCTACCGAAAATGGTGCATTTTAAATGAAACCATTGAATTCTGCATCAAAAAGTTAATCAAAAAGCTTAATGTATGTTTATGATGATTTTAGAGTAATTTTGCCCTCCAATTTCCCCTGGTGGCTAAATGAGGAATTAAAAATCCCCTGCAGAGGGGTGTTCTCCCTTGATGGGTCACATACAGTCATGGTGCATGCTGGTCTGTGAGTGGTCAAAGGAATTGGCTATATAGTTACAATGGTATGGGGGTGTATGCTTAGTAGAGATAGTTGCATGTGTGGGCCTATAGAAATTGATAACAGACCCCACAATACCTCCCTCACCCTGCCCCCTCCCCATCATTTTCCATCCTCCAGACATGGACATGGTCATCACTTATAGCTTCAATTTACCCTGTGACATCACACAATGGAAATATGAGCCGAGGGCTGTCTGACTCTATATGCCAAGTGGCCTCCTGGCCATTCCCCCCCCCCCAAACCCCACCCCTGCTCCTGGCCCTTCTCCCTGCCTCAAGCATCATTTGCCCTAAAGCTCTTTGAAAAACACCAGTATAGCGCTAGTCTTCTGGGAATTCCTTTCAAAAGCTGGTTGGCTCCACCTTGCATGCAATGTGTTGGGCTAATTAGAGATTGAATATCTTCTCCATAGGCACCAAGCATAATGGTTTCCCAAAGATGCGTACAATATCTTCTTGAATAAGCGTCCTAGCATTCACAGATTTGTAAGGGCAGTAAGTCCTTTATTTGAGACATGCACATAATTCAGGTCTACTTTCTAAGTGAGAAAGACAAATTTGATAATTGTGTACCCAAAAGGCATACATGAGATATTTATTCAGAACCTATGGCCAATATAAAAGCAGATACCAGAGCACAGCAAAACAGGGACAATAGGCCCTTAGAAAAGTATCAGGCACAGACACCCGGAACCCACTTCCCTTCCTCCCTCCCTGATATCTCCTACCCCAGTCCTCTTCCTTCCCAGTATTAGCTATACCCATAACCCACTCCCCCTCTTCCTCCATTGCCCACTAACCCCTACCCTACAGCCCCTCCCCTACCTAGCCTCATATCACCTACCCCCACTCACCTCCCTCTGCCTAGTCCCTATCCCCCGACCCCCTCTGGTGGAAGGTTTAGACACTAACATCCTCTCTTTCAGAGGACATCATTGATGGATGCAGGCTCATGTATCAATACTGAATTTTCAGCCTGCTTCACAAATAGCGACTGACTTGCCTTTTCCTCCATTGTCCCACCACTTTCATGGCAGCCAAAAATTATTTGGAATGGATGACTAAATTGCTTTTCCTATTATATCCCCTGGCTTTGTTTTAGGCTGCAACAAACTGAATAGCACTGTAATTTGATATGAAGCAATTACCCACTTTTTATGTTTGACCTTGCCCCTGCTGTCATGTTTAAGGGAGTATAAATGTCTCTTGACATCGGTTTCCACCAAACAAAATGCAGATAGAAATTATTTTGACAGGCATTTAGTTCTCCAGTCAGAAATGTTTATTCAGTAATAATTCAAATTTAAATCCCCAGTTTGGGTTGAAAGGCCCCTGATATGTGGTCACCTAAAGGTAAACTAACCCTAGTAATGCTGTCATTCAACAAAAAAAGAAAAAAAAAGTTTTGGCTTTCCTGACAGGTTTTCATTTTGGATGTGTATGTATGTAATAAAAACAAAACCCTTCCCAAACGGACTAGTTTGAAGTGGGCTGTTAGGCCCTCCTAAAAAATTTAAGATTCAATGTAAATAACCAATAAACTATATCTGTTAACTATAACAGATGTGAGGTGACGGTTGATATGCCCCTTTTATTTGATGGCATGAAATGCCTTGTGTTGACTCCACTGACAGCTACTAGAGCAGTGCTACCATTGTTGATGCACAATACGTTTGTCAATAGATTATACTAATTTGACAGCTAATCTAGTTAATTATAGGGTGTGCACTGGTGATTAAGCCATTAGAGCTAAAAAGTTTTCAAGAAAAGGCAGTAAGACATTGCAATGCTTCAATTATCAGAATATTCTCAATCATCTTTAATAAACTGATATAAGACAGCAGGGAGTATATAAATCTTGGCTCCACACTACCCCTGGACCTCTTCAATGCTCATGCTCTTTCAAGGCTTTGATAAATTTTCTTTAACTTGCCACAAAGTGTGATAATGCTACATGAGCACTAAGGTAGCAATCCACTGTTTTACCTATGGCTGCCCAAGCTAATAAGCTGCTTCCCCTTATCTTTTGTGTTATAATTGTTCTGAAAGGCCCCTACCTACAATTACAGTCCACCAGCTACACTGCAAAAATGGTGTTAGGTTTTCAATATATCTAGGTGTTAACACATTTAAAGCCTAAACATTAAATTCCTAGAACTGCCCCCCTTGATGTAACTATCTGGATTCTACTCTTATTTGTATGTAGGGATTGAGAAAGGATACCCTATAATAGAACCTACTGGTTATCATTTCAGTCTGCCTCCTTACATATCTATTATCACCAAAGCTCTCTATCCCCTTTCAGACATGGAGTGGCCACCCTAGCCTCCCCTGTGGTGCTTTTTGTACAAATACATAGCAATAGTCAATGTACTGTCACCAACTCCACCCCTTCTGTCATACAAAATGAAATGCCTTGTGTTGACTCCACTGACAGCAGTCTACTGAAACCTACTAGTTGGGCTGGGGTATTGTCAGTGCAGAATAAGCTCATCAATAGTTGACACTAAATACAGTATTCAGCCTGCAATGTTTACTATTGTGAGGTGAGGCGTGGTAGGGTGGTTGGGTAGCAGAGAGATTAAAGAGGAGGAAATGGCTGTTAGTAGGGGAGGGAAACAACTGGCTTAGGACATTAGCAGTATCACTGAGAAAATATTGTTACTCACATGAGTCTAGATCCAGTATTTTCCTATTCTGAGAAAATATTGTTACTCACATGAGTCTAGATCCAGACTCAGGCAATGTCGCCAAAATGAGTATGATTTGAGACTCAGCCTGATCCTTGGATGATACTCAGGCAGAGTAACAATACTGAAGGAGTAAGAAATACTCAATCATAGCACTTTGTTTTACAGATGTATTATGCCTCGGTAGTAGGGAAGGTAGATCATGTTGCCTTAAAGGGTATCTGCTTTTCCGATATGTATATTTGCATTGGCCTGCCATTAATTAAAGTGACTGCTGCATTGGCCTGGTCTCATATGAACATTGGAATAAAAGGGTATTTGAATCTATAATAACAAAGGACATTTGCAAGCCACCACAGCTTCTATGTTTGGCCTGTGCTTGAGTTCACGCTCATTATTTTCAACATTTCATGATAGGTTTTGCAGAATTCTATGTTGAGAGTTGCAATACATATTCTTGTGCAATCTCTACTAGGGACCTCAGCCTCTCAGAGACACAATCCACCCATAGAAATGCCATCTTCCTTAGTTTGGGTAGAAAAGCTGATGACGAAGGAGCAGGTGGGTCGTAGCAGAGAAGCCTCTAAAGGTGAATTCTCTGGACATTGGACAAAATGCATGCTCAGCTGTATGACATTATCAATGTCTTTCTGACGTCACTCTCAAAGGCAATGTGGGGGTATCATTAATATAATTGATCTAATCTGGAAAAAGTGGAAATTATTTAGAGGATTATCAACTACTGTAATAGCCTGCATATGGGGCACTTCCTGCATACATATGGGATGCCCCTTGATCTTTTGGATGTAGTACAAAACTTATTGATGACTGAACAATTTCAAAATCAAAGAACAAGAAGAAAACCATATTTGATAGCCTGAATCTGAATCTCTCTCAAGGCCAAATCCCACTACGTGGAAAATGGGTCTAAAACGGCTGTGATTCTGGCTATCGGCAGCCTTGGAGTCTTGTCAAAAACAAAATTCACAAGGGTTCCCATGCCACCCCTACCTTTATCAAACCCCACTACTAGCCAATATTGGAAGGGAAATGTCTGTGAAATTCATCACTGTACTGGATAGTTGTTACTTTTAGTCACAAGTACAACATTCTTATGACTATAGTGTGTGGAACTTGGGTCCTGATTTATGAAAATATAACACACCTCTTGTGATTTATTTCTCCTGAAATAACAACACTTTGGCAAGGATTCTTAGCCATTATAGGACTTCCTTAGACGATATTGCCACCCCAATATTGGCTAAGTAACCACATATCCTATATCACAAGGATT
The DNA here is from genome assembly GCA_949317995.1 of Acholoe squamosa. Lineage (NCBI taxonomy): Eukaryota > Metazoa > Annelida > Polychaeta > Phyllodocida > Polynoidae > Acholoe > Acholoe squamosa. The sequence continues at coordinate 68,227,595 of OX439043.1, forward strand.
TTCTGGCTATTTTCGCATTGTGGGATTTGGCCTTCATCCCTTTTTACCGCTCTGCTGGAGTGATCAAGTATCTGGAGGATTTTAGAACAATTATCCCCTCATCAAGGATCCATGCAGCCTGTGTATATATGCCGCACATACATAATGGGTAATATAAACGTTTTGTTAGACTGGTAGATAAGATCTTTAAAAATTCCAAAATAATGGGGAAAAAGATAATATTTCTGGGCTGAAGATGTATTATGCGTTTAATGTATGTTATGGGAACGCACGAGTGGATTTACGGGTTAATAATCCACGACCCCGTAGGGGGAGTGGATTATTAACCCGTAAATCCACGAGTGCGTTCCCATAACATGCATTAAGGCATTTATCTCATAGATTCCTCCATTTTGTATTAATTTCTTACCTTATAACCCAAGAATTAATCCAGGAGAAGACATTTTGTAAGTGCATCCAATCCGCACGGTTTGCCAAGCTGTCGTGGCCATGTTGTCACTCTGTCCGACATACCTCCACCTTTACACTCATTTTTCGGGTATAATCCAATAATGTCAAGTCCTGTACTTCTAAAACCGCCAAATATACGATCTCTAGTTGGTGTTCGCCTTCATTTTGTATCCATTTTCTTAGAAATAAATAAGAATCCATTGATTTTCCATACCGATCCAACGCACACGGCCCGCTACACGGCCATTGCTTCTTGTTGACAGAGCGGGGAGGTGCCCGGATGTAAGAACTAGGTCAGCCACGCGTCGAGCAAGGAATGGCCGGACGGGGCGGGTCCCGACTCGTATCGATGTGGAAAATCAATGGATTCTTATTTATTTCGAAGAAAATGGAGAAATTAGGCATGACATGTTCATATAGGATATCTAAGGAAGGTTCTCTGTTAATAACTCCACCAGGCTCCATGGATTTTAGGCTAACGAGGTGTGTAACCTTCAGGTATGTCGGAAAACTTTTTCAAATCCTCCATGTGCAGTGGTTTCTAGCACCGGTCGGCTTGGTATAGTGGACAGCGAGCTCGCCTCCTGCCCCAGCGGCCGGGGATCGATTCCCCGTTGAACCCTAAACGGTTTTAACTGGAAAACTATGGCGTGGTTGACTTCGCCAATTTATTAACATGTCCAGATTGAAACTAGCAGCCTCTTGAAGATGTCCAAAAGGTGGTAGAGTAGGGTTATGGCTTGATAATGCACGGGGGTTATGAGCAAAAAAGCACTGTCCAAGCCAAAATCGTGAGATAAACATCTGTATAGTGCCAATAAGAAATAACCTCTCGTAGAATACTTCAGATTCTGTCAATATTTAGCCAAACTAGTGAGAATCGGCCTTGGCACTGGGATAGGGGAGGACACACAAAGGGACAGGGGCCTATTACAACACATGGGTAAATCTGCCACTATATACAGAGAGCAGTGATCTGAGTACCCCTATTCACAGAACCCTACAGGCACGCATTCACCACCTCGACTTCCAGGCATCGATCCTTGCCAAATGTCAGCTTTTCTCACCAGGCTAACATGGTTTGTCCTGCCGCCTAGCGACTGGCCTGGTAAACATCTTTTGTGGCGGGAAAGGACAACTGTTGCTGCTGTTTGTCGTCAGTCTCGCCCAGTCGGGTTTCTAGGGAATACCTCTCTCGTGTATGGGGATGATGGTCCCCATTTTCTGGGGAAGATTACTACGCGAGGTACCTGCCTACAAATAAGCACTACAGCAACCAGTGGAAAAAACTTCTTTTACCCACAAACGCTAGGTGCCAGACACGACTCACGCTACACTGCAAAAATGGTGTTTAGATCCTAAACACAATTCTAAACATATTCTTGCAACGTTTTTATAATCACATTAATTTCCTAAACATGTTTAGCCAAACAATCTGCTTAGCTCAAGTGTTTAGAAATGTAGGTGTTTAGGTTAAAACTTTGTGTTTAGATATCTATGATTTTTTTGTGTTTAGGTGTTTATGAATTTTTGTGTTTAGATGTTTAAATGATTTGATGGAGAGTTAAGGTTTGCAGACATGATAGTATGCATTAAAAAAAAGTGATAAATTTTTGTTTGTTTTCTCATTTACTTGGGGGGGGGGACATCAGCAGGTATTTACTTGTCAAAGTCTCCAAAGATGTCAGCCACAGCTATATATGTGTACATGTATTACACACTGCATCAGAATGTGAGACTTGAGAAAGTACAACAGCTTGGCCGGAAGGACATTGCCTTATCTATTCCAGAATAACATCAAATAGGTGTCAGTCATGGAACTTATTGATTATTGGCTCAGGGATCACCCTGAGTCTATACCACCGGGTAGGTGGTGTATGATAAAAGTCTTTCATGTTACATTTTGCATTTTAAATTTTCTGTAAGAAATAATAGTTACAAAAGAATGAAACTCCTGTACTTGATAGTTTACATCTTTGTCTACCTATGTATGCAAATAGCACATCTAAAAATAAAGTTTTTTATTTATAGTGATTTTTTATAAATAAAAAGAATGCTGACTTTTTCTTTTTCGCCAATCCAGTCCTCCATAGGTTTACCTCCGGGCTGGACTTTTCTCTCTTTATTTCTATTTCTTTGGAAAACAGAGTCTAAAAGTGAGACGCTTTGGAAGACTTTAAAAAAAACGCGGGAAAAGTTGCCCTGAGCCCTGCGTGCCAATGCATGTCTTTCAATTTTTTCATGCTAATGATGGTGGCATAAGGTGAATCTAGTCAATTTTCTATTGCCCTTTCTATTTACATGACATTCTATGAAATGAAACCATGATAAACATGAGATTTGGGGACATTTTTGTCACAACAATTGATTATAACTGTGTGCAGATAGTCCATTCAAAGGAAGTGCTGCTACCTGGTGTGGATTCAATATCCAAGTATCTAAACATATTGATGTTTAAATCTTAACACCTATTATTCAACTGTTTCAACTCTAAACATCTAAACATGTTTAGCATAAGCGTTTATGTAGTTAGAATAAAAGTGTTCATTTCCTAAAAGTGTAGGCGATGAGACACCTAACTGACCTATATGTTTAGGTTTTAAATGTGTTTAGACCTAAACATGTTTAAAATCTAAACACCATTTTTGTAGTGTAGTGGTCGAGCTGGGGCCAGATTGGTTTGTCATCTGCTCCTCCTGCTGCAGCGCCCCCTCTAGGCTCTGCCAGGAACCAGTTTGTACAAGCTGGTCACGTATATTGGCTATCCTAACCTTCTTACCATAGAACCTGGGCTCTGTGGTCCCACCTCACCCTTACCTTAACCTCATACTATAGTTAAGCTGTTCTGGAGTGCTAGGTGTTCATCTAAATGCAGCCTTGAACACTATAATGAATAACTGTTATATCTAGGATCCTCGTAAAACTGAACAGTGGACCACTGTAATTGCACCGGTGTAGTTTTTACAAGAAGCTCCAGATGGCAGTACTGTGGTACACACAGGTACCATGAATCTCTGTGGGGAAAAAGATGGATGTCTGGCAATTTGGGGACGAGGAATGTACCGTCTATTCGACCCCAGCTTTCTTCATTCTGAAATGTTCAATGTTTAAAATGAACATTATACACATAGCTTGGAACAGCAAACCAGTGATTTCTATTATCTCTATAGGGTGATGAAATGGTGATGTAACAAATATGTTGGCCAAACGTCCCTTACATCTCTCCAGCTCCCCTGTCCCACCCCAACCTTTCTGCACCTTTATCCCCAGTCAAGTCCATGCCTATAACCCCTCTGCTCAGAGCTCCCTTCAACCAAAGTGAGCTGGGTAAAAATCTCCATATCCTATGCATGAAGCCTTCTTTGGCTCAACCCGTTACAGGTCATATTTACATACAGTTTATCCATTTTCTTCTGACGAATACATCAATGCAACCATAGTGAGTAACCCCTAGGGGCTCTTCTCAAATGCATCACATGAATCATTGTACATTTTTTTATTAGGTCATTATATAGGACCAAAGCAGTGATAGTGAGTATACTGACCAGCACGGTATTCCTGCATCAAGGAGACATGTTGCCTTTAAAGTAATATAATCCCTGCATGGTACCTGGAGGAGCTCTTCAGTCACGGAGGTAGTTCTGTGCCTGGATGATAGGGGCGGCCACCGAGTGGGAACTAATGGCAAACCGTTGTAACAGGTAGGCTGTAAGATGTAGCCACGCTGGTCAATGGTGGCCGACCACAAGCAATAGTACCATAGAGGGCCACCAGAGGGCTCTGTGTGCTTGTCACTGTTAACTGTCCCTAGGTAGCCATTCTGTCCCTTTGAGGCATTTGTTAGTGATTCCAGGTATTCGGTACCATGACTTCTAAGCACCTTACCAAATCTGATCTAACAAAAGTAGTCTAGATCTACCAGATAGGCTGTAAGATGTGGCCACGCTAAGCCATGGATGGTAATTCATGATGTTTAAGAGAATGAAAACTCATGAAGAGAGTGAAAATTATAATCTTCACCAAGATTTATTCTCCTTTTGAGACTGTTTGTCTGAGAATACTCCCCTTAAACCCTTTAGGTATACTATGATATCAAATTTTATTATTTCCCTATACCCTCTAGAAAACTTGCCCAACATAATAATGATAATGTTTGCGAGAGCTCATATCTGACAAGTATTTATTTTAGAACGGCACCTCATCTTTACACTCGGGAAACTTAAAATTTACTGACTTCACTTTAATAAACTTTAATAAACTTTCTAGATTAGCTTTCAGGGGTCTCGAGTAAGCACCTGTTCCTCACATTATAAGTGCTTATTTTGAATAAGGGTCAGAGGTAATGGGTTGCTTAAATCCGTTTTACTTTTGATGCGTGTTGCATCGATTCAAGGCAATTCAATATAAATCTTAGGCTGTCGCTAATATATTATTTTGGCGATGGGTAACACAGTGAGCACCTGGTCTGAAATAGGCAAAAAAAAAAAAAAAAATATAAGTATCAAGGGCTAAAATATAGATTTCACATAAGGATCTGATTGAAGTATAAGGGATGTAGTGCCATTAAAACCTACCGCAATCCATTTAAGCACACTGGCGCTTATTGATTTAAATTATAACCCTTTATCCCAGCATTCATTTGAGACTGGTGCTTATTATGACCCTAGCGCTTATAATGGCCAACATAGTATGAGTACCTGGAAGCTTTATAAGGCCTGCCTGCAGTGATAGCAGCACAGGAACCCAGTGTAATGGGACCAAGCACAAGATGCCTGCGTCCAACCAATGTCACCTTGGCCCGGGTAATCGATGCGGAATAAAAGGGAGGGGTAGGTGAGGGGAGGTCAGGTAAGAAGAGCCTCCATCCCCCTTTAAGATGCCTTATACCATCTGGGTAGAGACGCTAAGGATGCAAGGCTAAGGTGTTTCACAAGGCAGAGGCAGCAGTAGTAGCCCTAGGGTGTCACAGATGTTGTGCATTCAGGGGAGGGGAATGCGTGGGAGGAACTTACAAGTTTCACGTCGATATCCCCTTAAGAATTCCTCCCTGAATCTCTAGTACCCTCTTAGGTGGTATTTTGTAAAGCGGGCTGCAGACATATTGAGAACTTCCTATAACCTAGGGGCACAGTGCTTTCCTACCCCTTATAGGCTTCAGAGTAATGTAATACACCAGTTCTAATATAAAAGTAGTATCTAATGTATAGAATATTCATTAATCCAATTGTAGTGACATGCCGCTGATAGAGACCTTATTCGTAGCATTCATGGGCATTCATGAATATGCCTTCTTGCTAGGTTTTTGGAGAGTTGCCTTATAGTTGTAAGAATGCACACAGCAATGCCATGATAATGTTATCGCCTCCCTCATCTGAGGTATCATGGTCCTATTAAAACTGTTCGGTTACCCAAGATATGACCCAATTAACTCATCAAGGACATATACATTAACCCCATTAGCACCTCATACTGCAGTAGTAGGGCTATAGTACTGCATTTAGAAAACAAAGGATGGAAAGGGTTGATACCTTACTGTAACTACCAAGGGTAAACACCTTAACCAGGAGCAATAGATTCTTTTAACCACGGGCGTGTTCTGGTTCCGGTTGACTCTATGTAGGTGTTATCCATATAGAAGGGTGAGACAGTAGAGGAGTGGTGCTGCCATCTGCCAGCTCTATATAGACCTTGATTACGAAGGTGAGGGGTGACTTTGGCAAAGTCACCCCTCATCTCTGTAATCAAGGTCTACTATATGGGAAATAGAGCTGGCAGATGGCAGCACTACTCCTCTACTTTCTCACCCTTCTATATGGATAACACCTACATCTGCCAGCTCTATTTCCCATATAGTAGACCTTGATTACAGAGATGAGGGGTGACTTTGCCAAAGTCACCCCTCACCTCCGTAATCAAGGTCTATATAGAGCTGGCAGATGGCAGCACCACTCCTCTACTGTCTCACCCTACTATATGGATGACACCTACTTACAGTCAACCTGGTAACCAGAACACGCCCGTGCATTTCACATACTACTTGGAAAACAGTCAATCTAATCTATATACCATAATTTGCCAGTGTTTCTCAATGCAGCTCACCAACAAATCCCATTCTTCCCTAGCCTACGTTACAAAGGTTCTTTATCTTCCATTTCCTGTAGCATAATTCCCTTTTTTAATTCAGAGGGATGTAAGCTTTTCAAATAGTTTGCAATTTCGCCACGGACATCCCACAGACCCCATTTCAGCGACAGAATGACCCAGACTGTCACCTCGCTGTGTCAAGTACACATAATATATGCGCAGGCAGGAACAGACATCAATTCATCAGTTGTTTGTTAATGTAGTTTCCTTACCATGAATATATAACTTTACTTATAGAAATGATGTTAGACAACCATTACTCACGTGCAGTCACCACACAATACTTTTGTCTCGACTCCAGATATAGTGCTCAAGAGATAGCATGGACATGTTATGAGGTTAACGGTAAGGTTTAAGGCATAACAAATGATGATAGATAGCAGTCTAATGGTGGCGTATAATATATGAGATAGGGTGAAAGCCCTGCACCTACAAGGACAGCTGCTAATTTAAGGCTTAACTTTGAGACCTGAAGCTTGTATGTCACTATCCAACCTAGAGGGTATTACTTAGCACTCTACGATTGCCAAACTTTGAATCGCTTAGTGGTAATGCTCACTTTAATGACATCAAATGCTTACACCAGGAGGTTAATTCAAAAGGTCCTGGGATCGCTACCTCAGCGATCTTAGGAATTATTCTGCCTTATCCAATTAAGCGATCTTGAGATTAGACTGTCTTGCCTCTTCACAGCCAGCACTAAGATCACAGTGATCTTAGCCTAAGGCCTCCTACACCATTCCAAGTAGAAGACAATGTGCACAGGGGCAAGAGGCCCATAGTGAAAGAAAAGCAGTGGAAACACTCCTTTTCACAATAGTGATTATACAAGCTTTCCTCTTCCCTATATGAGCTACTTATAGAGTGTAGGATGCAGTTGACCTCGTACAGTATTCAAGTGCAATTCATGCATGAGTAGCCTGAAGAGCCCTCAAGGACTCTCAGCAAACGTCCTCCCTCCCTTCTAGGGTAAAGTGACCATGAGTCGTCCACCTGGGTTATCTTACCACCTACTAGTTAGTCAAGGATCTTTTTAATAGTAGGAAAACTTGCAGGGGTCATCTAAAAATGGATATAAATAATACCCAGATGTCTTACTCTTTCCATCCAGCAATTTTACCTGGAGTTCTTTGAGCACCCATTATTCAATAGATGTGAATTTTCTTTCATCAGTACCATGAGTCGGCCACTGTGGTACCTTGAGTCAGCCACATCATAAAATGACTCAACTAATTCATAGTAAAGAGTGTGCTTTTGAAGCAAAACAAGGAAACATTTCTTCCCAGCTGAGAGATCTTGGTCAGAGTGTTTCTGGAATGATTTTACTAATTATAATGCTTATTAATACCATTCGATCTTGGGTAAACATAAATTATAGCAAACTTACCCCCATTTATCAGCTGTCCGTTATTTCAAAGTGGCTGTCAATCTATCAGAAAACCTCTCTACCTAATTGATAGAATATAGTTGATTTTGTTGAAAGATGATGGATAGTGCTAGATTCACTTTCCCAAAGATGGAAAGATAGCAGGTGCTACAGCTCAACATATTGTAGCAGTGTAAATAACTTAGAACCCAATGAAATGGTCACTACTAAGTTCATTTTGGACCAAAAAGCAATAGTGGCGGACTCAAGGTACTTGTATAGTGGCCGACTCAAGGTACATGTATAGTGACCGACTCAAGGTACATGTATTGCTCAAAGACACATTAGGTCAGTCTTATCATACCACCAGTCAACTTCTATACAGCAGACTTTTGTACTGAACACTATAAAAGGAATAATTTCAAGTTAAATGATGTTTGACAGAGTATGAATGCAATGCTTTTTTTCCAATTTTAGTTAGGTTTAACTCTGTTACTTGGTCAATATCACATTATCACTCATCTATCATTTTGTTGCTGGAAAATCATCGGAAACCTATAAATGACTTCAAGAATAATTCATAAACTCTAGTGTCATCTTATATTCCAAAAGATGCTAAGATAGCTTATAGCATATCTTGTCATATAGCACCAGTGCAAATAGCTTAGAATCCACTAATATATTCCTTAACACCTTCATTTTGGGCCCAAAACCAAGCAAAATGGCCGACTGAAGGTACCTGGACGACTCAAGGTCACTCTACCCTATATGTATAGAGCAGGGACATTCACTGTTGGGAGCAAGAGTGTTCCCTGTGAGTGCTCTTGTACTCAGGTGAAACCACTATGCAATTATTTCACTAAGATTGCAGTGATCTTACGGCTGAAAAAGGAATAGTGAATGGATCTTAGGACTTGCTGTGCCTTACTGGCCTGCAACCACTGCATTAGATAGGGTAGACTGGCTAGATCTTATGATATGTGCCTACACTAAGATCACAGGGGTAGACATTCCAGGACCTTTTGAATTAACCTCTAGTACGACTCCTCTACCAAAGTGGATGGGATTACGACATAAGTGCTAATCATATGTATACAGCAATCGGAGGGCATTATCTACGATCAGCCACACTACGTTATAGGGTTTCAAATCGTAGTGGCTTTATGCAGTCATAGAAACTTAAGAAATAGCATCCTGAGTGTCCATCAATATACACTACCAATACAGTTAATACTGCCCACAGGCAATATGGGAAGCAGGTTCAGTAGGAGAGACTAATCTGGGTATTCCTAGTGCTAAGTGTCTAACCCTATAATGGCTTATACTGAATAAGAGCATCAGGGCCATTAGTTGGCATGAATAGTCCATGAATATGGTGATGTGCTCTGCCAACTTTTGAAGATAACAAGAGCTTTTGGCCTGGTCTTCATCCATTAAGACTTATAAACACAATAGACAACCTGCAAATTGTTCCTCAGGTCTCAATGTTCTGGTTGGTAATAACATATGAAGAGCTAAAAGTTTGCTGGCAGGCTATGCCCAGCTGGTGACGGTCTCAATTTCTGTGGGTTATTGCCAACCATACCGTCTCAACGTGAAGAACAAATTGTTTATTCTCTGAGTAAAGGCTCTAGTCTCTGGCAAGAATCGGATTTCCATTAGATCCATAGCCCATTGGTCCCCTGCTAGCTTTGAGAACACATAGAACTTGTCTGATGAATCTACTCCCCAGAGTCTGGTGAGTAGTCTGCTTGAATTCACCAGGGTGGGGATTTCAAATCTCCAATTACACTTTAGCTCACAAACAGTTGTATAGGGGAGGCAGCTAGATCTAGTTGGTAGGCCTTCTTGTGAGGGAGGAGGGAATCAGGGAATGATTGGCAGGTCAATTCGTGGACATAGCCTGCTAGACAAGGTCTATTACTGCTCAAACCCATATATACAAAAAGAATTGTTGAATATAAGGGAGTTTTCTGGCGAAAATTCCCCCACATTCCCAGCAAGAGTGGTTTCCAGAACTGGATCCAAACAGTGACCATTGTAATCCTTCACCACCCAGGGGACATGGCCAGCTCCCATACACCACCCCTATATGGGCTGCACACAGCGGTGCAGCCCTACCCAAGCACCCACACACACACATGGGGTATATCCCCATCTATAAATAGGGAACTCTGACTGCCTGCCACTTACAATATCACCTGATGAGATCTTTGATCAAAACCAGGGTTCAAAGAGCACTAAAAAATATTTTATGGTTTCTAAAAATCATAAAATAAACTCTCCCAGAATGGACACTCAGTGGTCCTTTCCAGTGGTGGTAGATTTAATTAAGAAATTAAATCACACTCACCACTGACAGGCTTAGAGCACCTGGACCAATTAGGGACCAGGGGCGCTTGAACTCCTGGACATATGTTGTATCCTGGAGGTGACATCACAGGGAGAGTGAGGGCTTGACATAAAAGGACAGTGGTGCCAAGGGAGTGGCCTCTTTGAACTGTGGTTGTGGTAAAGTACAGGCACCGTCAATAAACATTTCATTCCATATATACATAAGCACCCGGTGGTCCCTCCCCAGAAGCCGCACAGACACCTAGAATGACAGTATATGATTTGAAACACTGCAACTCCCTGTTATCTATAGAGTACTCTAAATAGTGACCGATAAGTCTAACAAGCAACTTATAAACTGTAAACATAACTGTATTACAGTAAGATATATATAGTGTTATCAGTAAAAGTGAAATGTTTTCCTAAAGTTGACAAAGGATCTGTTATAGGCCGGGGGCTGATAGGGCCCACCATGCACCCCCCCCCCATATCCCAATGCGACGGGTATTTTTTCGATCCTTAGGGTCCCCTGAACAAGATTCAAGATGTTAACATTGATTATCTTGGGATGCACTACCGGTTTTGGCTCATTATCCATGTGCAGGTTCAGACCACTTTTGGGTCAATTTTGGTACCATGTCATTCAAGGGGTATGCTCAATCCCTAAGCTCTAAAACTATCTTACCTTGTCTGGATCCTGAAGCTATTGGTCTTGTTCGAAAGAAGACATAATAAGCCTTTCATTAAGCCCTAATACATGTTTTTAAGTTCAGATTTGAGTGACAGTCGGGAAGAAGGAAGATTGAAATTACAAAGCTCTTTTTTTTTTTTACTGAAAATCTTAAATGCGCTCCAGATACATGTATAAAACTTGCCCTTATCCCCATCTAAGCACAATATCTAATATGATTTATGTAGGACAAACCTTTTTGAGTAATATGAGACATTTTACAGAATTCCTTGATGACTTTGACACACATTATGCCTTGGACGCAAAGACACTACCTTGAGCCAATACGATGCTGTTCAATTTCAATAATCTCCCTCTTTATGTAAATGGATGTTTTTCCATGCTAAATCTTTATCAATTCTCCTTATTCTTGTGCTAAAAAGAGTGCTGATTAGGAAAATTTTTCTACTTCATTAAATTTAATGGCGAGGCTGTATATGGCTGAAATTCAAAATGGCCAACAATAGATTCAGATGTCACTTTGACTTAAATAAATGTGCAGTGTACAAAGTATCTGGTGGGTCATACCCCCTATAAATCAGCTTAGTAGAATACAGTGCTGCTTTTGTTTTGTTGTTAAGTGGTGGGATTGCCTAGCAACAGCAGCTTTGCATAGCAACCAAGCCTGAAAATATGCTCGAATGCTCATATCTGCATGGTTTCCTTTCAGCAACATACTCCCCTGATGTAAACTTGTATATAACTCTTCTGTGACTTCCATCATAGACTAGGAATATAGGTGATAAAAGGTTGCTAGGTTGTGTGGTGGCCTAGCAATAGCAGTTTTGCATAGCAACAATGTCTAGATTCATACCTGTAGTACATAGTCTCCCCTCAAGGACATAGTTCACTGATTTCAAATTGCATATAGCTCCCTTGTGCACATCACATAGTATGGACATAGGTAAAAATGATTGTTATGTCATGTGGTTGCCTAGCAACTGCAGCTTTACATAGAACCCCATGTCCAAATCTATGCAGATAGTCTCAGATAAGTGTATGGTCTCGCCTCAGGGATGTATTGCAACATACAGTTCTTAATAGTAGCGTAGGTTGGGAAAGGGAACCTTAATGGTAAAGGGCATAATCATGATTATGCTAGAGCATTGTTCAAATGGAATAAAAATCTGGATAGGAACTTCAGGCTTACTTACCCTTACTGGGGATAATGAGTGCTAGGATCATTGAACCGACCTCAAATAACAGATAATTTTTTAAAGTAAACCTACAGTATTATGATTCTGAAGTAATCAGTAAGGGTCTGGCTTAGTTAAGAGATCAGATCCATTCCAGAAAATCAGTCTAGTTGTGTGAAATTGCTGGCCACAATAACACTATAGAACAAGTTAGTAAATGTGTGTTTGGATGATGTGAGGGTTGTTGTTGTTATTCATTTATTTATCCCATGCATTCATACTCCCAAGATGGAATGTTTTACTTCATAACAGCTCAAGTTATAGAGATAGAGGGATATTTTCTCCCAGATCTTGAATAGTTCACTTGAACTCCACTAGATGGGAGTTTGAGATCTCCAATCACACTTTATATTTTAAATATCTGTATAGGGGAGGCAGTGAAGCATTAGGGTGATAGGGTGTCCCTTGTGAGTTAGGGTGAAAACAGGGGATATATATGTCAGATGCCTATATGTCAGATGTCATTGATAGTGGTCACACATGCAATAAACCCCCCATTAAGTATTCTGTCCATTTGCAGTTATATATCCATCACAGTCATTCAATATACAATGCTTTCTTTCTCTCCCATATTAATTAAACCTTCCTGCAAAATGAATTACAGAGTGGTCAAGTCTGTGATTGCTGTTTAAAAGATGCAATAGATGATTTGGCACTGTGGTGAGCATCTCAATGTCGAAACCCTGGGTTATTTTAAAAGATGGCTATCAATTGTCAAAGGCAGGAAGATGATCTCCATTCATAGGATCCATGGAGAGAGACTGCAGATTATAGTGATGGTGACAGAATCACAACAGTAGATTCAGGTTCTTTCTAGATATGATAAGAGCAATTTGTACAATATGGATGACACTTCCCGCTTCTATAAGCTAGACCAATCGACCACCATGTCCACTGTGAGTGATGTGGTGGAATGGTAGAAGATACTCAAGGTCTGTGTGCCAGTGGCCTTCAGTAGTATTATCAGGGTCAACTAGTAATTCATTGCACCAAATGTGTTGGGGATAATGAACTGCAACAGATCAACATGCCTTCTCAGAAGGGTCCAGCAGCATAATCATCAGCTGTTGGGATCACACTGCTATGAGAGAAGTTGAACCAGAATGTAATATTCAGAGATATGTAAGGATGGATAACACTGGGCCTGATGCTCTGAAGGGGTAACAGATGAGAGAATATCCTGAGAATTGTACAATTGTATTCCAATCCTTCTCTTTCATTTTCTCAATATGTGAATGAAACCAGCACCATCTAAGGTCAATGCAAATTCCACCTTGCACCTACTTTCAGACAAGTAGGCTGCCCAAGGCTTTTGAAATAATCAATTAGGCATGCAGTATATTATGAGGCTGAGAGCCAATATTCTGTATTCTAAATGTGCGTTATCAGTACTAGCATTGCTAAATTTTGATTATGTGACAGTGGTTACAGGAATTTGATTGTGTGGGGAGGGAGGAGGGGACAGTTGTTAGGAATTACAGTCCTGTGTAATCATGGATGATCTAAGATACATATATGCATGAATATGTATATACAAAATAACACAGGATGTGGATGTGGCAAATATCATTTTATCATTATCTCATTATATGGTCTCTGTCAATTAGATGATTTTAAAAGGTAGATTAACATCAAGTACATAACCTTGCAACGTGTTATATGTGCTTCTATGTTGAGATGTGGACAGGGGAGCTATACATACAAGTTCTTGAGGCGAGACCATACACTTATCTGTGACTATCTGAGTAGATTTGGACATGGGGTTCTATGTAAAGCTGCAGTTGCTAGGCACATGACATAGCAATCATTTCTACCTATGTTCATACTATGTGATGTTCACAAGGGAGCTATATGCAATTTGAAATCAATGAACTATGTCCTTGAGGGGAGACTATGCACTACAGGTATGAATCTAGACATTTTTGCTATGCAAAACTGCTATTGCTAGGCCACCACACAACCTAGCAACCTTTTATCACCTATATTCCTAGTCTATGATGGAAGTCACAGAAGAGTTATATACAAGTTTACATCAGGGGAGTATGTTGCTGAAAGGAAACCATGCAGATATGAGCATTCGAGCATATTTTCAGGCTTGGTTGCTATGCAAAGCTGCTGTTGCTAGGCAATCACACCACTTAACAACAAAACAAAAGCAGCACTGTATTCTACTAAGCTGATTTATAGGGGGTATGACCCACCAGATACTTTGTACACTGCACATTTATTTAAGTCAAAGTGACATCTGAATCTATTGTTGGCCATTTTGAATTTCAGCCATATACAGCCTCGCCATTAAATTTAATGAAGTAGAAAAATTTTCCTAATCAGCACTCTTTTTAGCACAAGAATAAGGAGAATTGATAAAGATTTAGCATGGAAAAACATCCATTTACATAAAGAGGGAGATTATTGAAATTGAACAGCATCGTATTGGCTCAAGGTAGTGTCTTTGCGTCCAAGGCATAATGTGTGTCAAAGTCATCAAGGAATTCTGTAAAATGTCTCATATTACTCAGAAAGGTTTGTCCTACATAAATCATATTAGATATTGTGCTTAGATGGGGATAAGGGCAAGTTTTATACATGTATCTGGAGCGCATTTAAGATTTTCAGTAAAAAAAAGGAACTTTGTAATTTCAATCTTTGGTCTTCTCGACTGTCTGGTACACTCAAATCTGAACTTAAAAATATGTATTAGGGCTTAATGAAAAGCTTATTATGTCTTCTTTCTAACAAGATCAATAGCTTCAGGATCCAGACAAGGTAAGATAGTCTTAGAGCTTGGGGATTGAGCATACCCCTTGAATGACATGGTACCAAAATTGACCCAAAAGTGGTCTGAACCCACACATGGATAATGAGCCAAAACCGGTAGTGCATCCCAAGATAATCAATGTTAACATCTTGAATCTTGTTTAGGGGACCCTAAGGATCAAAAAAATACCTTTCGCTTTCGGATGTGGGGGGGTGCATGGTGGGCCCTATCAGCCCCCAGCCTATTATCCTTAATACTGTTTTATTTACAGTGAGGGATTTCTGAAGTAGAGGAACCTATCAAAATTCAGTTCCACTTTGTCACCAAAGTCATAGAATGAGACACTGAAAAAGAGCTAATGGTCCATGCCTGATATTTGAGCTTGCTATCAATTTATAAAACCACTCCAAGTAGAACTGATATCGCCAGTCAGGTGATAGCGATATCTAACAAGGGGAAGGACAAAACTTAAGAAAAGAGCTGAAGCACTCAATCAAGAAGGAGGTGGTAACCAGTGTTGAAGCATCGTCTAGAATTAGATTGAAAGCTTGAAAGATAAGAGGAACGCTCATAAACACTTTCACAACATCCCTACATTCAATGAGCCAAGGCTTTTGTAATTTTTGCCAGTGGCTCACTAGCAGTATCTTCATACTGTATTGGAGGGTATCAACTTTAAAACATCTGCATCATTTATGAATGTAACTCAAAAAAAGATTTGTCGCTACGGCTGTATTGATGCATTATGGTCACCAATAGGCATAATGCCGTAAAGCGTTATGCTAGCCAGGAAGGGCAAAGAAGTTGTCAGTGGCCCTGTTTTAGTGCTGGTATCACTGTGTGTGTTCGTTGATTTATTATTCAATTATCCCAAGGAGGTAGAGCGCGTTTTATAGTCTCTAATATTCAGGATTAGTCTCGTCAAATTCAATTTACCAAGTCGAGCCTGCCGGCATTGCTGCTCACACCGAAAAAATGAGACAGTGAAGTGGTCCCTTGAAATGATCCATCATATTTCATTCACTACAAGAAGATATGATTCAATGAAAAATGCTGGCTTAGTTTGTTTTCCTTGGCTGCACAGAAAAGTGGAGGCCTGGGGGTAATCATAATCTATTGCAAAGGACACTTAAAAATAAACTGGATATGGTGTATTTATCACATTTGTTTTATGGTTAGGTAGACCTTGATTTAACAATATCTGAATTAATAAGGGAAGGGGGGGCGAGTACACGACCCAAATTTGAGAAACAGGTTAATATCAATACAGTCAAAGCTCCTAATAGGGACTTTTAATGTCCTAGTTAAGCCCTCTATCACTATAATCATTTAAGACGTGAATCTTTATGGTGCCAGCTCTAGATACTGAGCCAGCAGAGTGTTTTCTCATTGTTGTGTCATCGCTTTTTCATTCTTCATGTCTTTTGCTTGTCATTTTATAAATAGGTTAATACTTGTACTCTTGATATGAATAATAATGTACTGTATGTTGCACTTAATTTTGTATATTGTTCATTATGTGATTCCACCTTCATATCTGTCTGTTGATTCTTGTGAACCGATATTTCTTTCTGTGATACCTTGTATTGTGTGGCTCAATCCCATTAACCTAACTGCCTCTTATATACATACACATTCTGAATGTACTTTGTGATTTACAACTGTTTACTCTCATTATACAACAAAATGCTTTCATAGTGATATTTAAATGGATGTAACAATTCATTATCACAAATAAACCCAAAAAAACATCAACCTCGTACACCTCATATGATTCTCTGATACCTAAGGTGGTCCTTCTCTTAGGTACCCTTATTTATAGTCTCCGGGTCCATACAGTTAAATGAGAACCTATTTTGCATAGTATACCTGGCAATGCTTTTAGATTGGTACATGGTCAAGGATTCAGGCTTAAAAAAACAAAGATGCATGGCAGCTTTAATAACTAATGGCAGCACAGCTGATATCCTCACGGGCTGGCATCATAGCATACAGAGGCAACCACTTCATTTTGAGGCATTCCTTCCACATTAGTTACACTCAGCTGGCCGACCCAGATGTCAAACAAGGTTATTTGAGTTCTCCAGACATGAACTAATCCAAAAAGCACTGTTAGGTTTACTGCACACTAGTACTACAGATGATCATTTGAGCCTATGTCCTAACGCACAAAGACTTACATGACAAGCGCCTTGTAGGCCTTTATACCACAATTTCTGGGTTACACAGTGCTTTTTGGTGGCTATTCCCATCCACAGATCTGTTGATATTGCACACCCTGTAGGCTGTAACATCAATTTTGTAAGGCGTACGGTTATCCATGGATAACCCGCACCCAGTGCTGTTATCCATGGATAACCAGCACACCTTACATGTCCTTCCATGTCATATGTTACATGTTAAAACCCACGAAATACTCCAGGCCAGGGTAGGGATCAAACCTGCAGTCTCACATCCCAAATCCAACTCCCTATGCACTGCGCCACAGGGACGGACGAGAAACGCTCGGTTCGAACCACGTCTGGATATGATACAAAGCCGTGTGCGCTGTCACTGCTCGCTGCCGGGCGACGAGGTGTATTATACACAAACATAACCACGAGATGCATTGAATGGAGGAGACGCGGTGGTCTAGCGGTTAGCGCATTGCCCTCAGCCATGAGAGGTCCGCGGATCAAATCTTTTTTCGCCGTGTGCGCTGTTGCTGTCTGCTGCCAGGCGAGGAGGTGTATGTACACTATTTTTCGCTGTGTGCCGCTGCCAAGCCTAGCCGTGACGGGCGCTGTCGCTGTCCGCTGCCCGGCGAGGAGGTGTATGTACCTGTACACACACTATGGCTGGCTTCAAGTCCCAGGGAGGGGGAATAATTTTTGTTTTCAACTTGAATTTATTGGTATTCTATTGATTATTTATTGGTTTCGTGGTATAAAATAAGTAGTCAATGGATACTTCATGACTCGTGTGTGTTAGCAAAGGCTAATAACACTCGGCCTACGGCCTTGTGTCATTATCCTTCACTAACACACACTCGTCATGAATTATCCATTGGTTACTTGTTCAATATTGTCTGCCATAGTATCTACACTAGTGTAGGGGCAGTAATTCCCTGTACTCAGTTGACTGACCCCCAGGGGCAGGTCTCCAGGTAATCACTGCCCCCTAGTGTGTGTCATACCGATCAGACACAAGGCAAAGTGGGCTCTCTTACTGAGAGCACTGATTTTGCGACATTTTATGTACTTGATGTTTGTGTCCAGCCATCCCCCTCCACACATACACACACACACACACACACACACACACACATACACCTCTCTACTAGGTCAGTGCTAGAACTGACCCTTGACCACTAAATTGATGGTCAGTCCGACCTTAAGCTCAGGGACAGAGCCCAGATTGTCCAAACCGTATCATAAGTTGAGGAAAGGTATCAGTCATTAAGACAACTAAATTCATAGGACATGAAGAGTTGAATAACTTCAGCAAGCCTGTTAAAGACTTAATTTATGTTAGGATTATTTTAAAATGGTGAAGTATAATTTGATGATAAGCTGATGAACATCAACCTGGTACACCTCGTCAGATTCTCTGGTACTTAAGGTGGTCCTTCTCTTAGGCACCCTTATTATAGTCCCTGGGCCCACACCTAAGTAAGAACCTATTTTGCATAGTATACCTGGCAATGCTTTTAAAATTGACACATGTCAAAGGAGTCGGGCTTGGTTTTGGAATCAAAGATGCATGACAGCTTTAATAACTAATGGCGGCACAGCTGATATCCTCACAAGTCTGGCAACATCACCCACAGAGGCATCCTCTTCAGACATCCGATTCAGGCATCTGCTCTAAACATCCGCTTTAGGCATCCACTTCACTTTGAGGCATTCCTACCACACTAGCTTCACTCAGCTGGAAGACCCAGATGTCAAGCAAGGCTTTTCGAGTTTCCCAGACATGAAACAATTCAAAAGGCTCTGCCAGGTTTACTGTACAAGGTATGCAAACAAACACTAGTAATACAGAAGACAATTTGAACCTATGTGCTAATGTACAAAGACCTACATGACCAGTGCATTGTATATCATTAGTACCTATATTATTTCAAACGATATAAGTATACTGGTCTATGTTGTGACCTTAGTGCTCACAACATTTGAGGATGCTGCCATTACAACGCAGGGCTGTAAAGGCATAGATATGGGGGGTTTACCTTAATCTTAAACGTAGAATATTTAAAAAGCAGTCTAAAACCATCCCTATTAAAAAAGTCCAATGATGGCTATTGATACAGTGAAAACATCTGTTATACTGCACATGAATGCATTTAAGGATAAGAGGAACTTGTGAACTAAAATGGCCCTCCAACTTGTAGTCCTAACACAACTATAACCAGTAATACCACAGCAGTTACCAAGAGATGGTTAAGTCTGTATGAAGACAACTGACTACAAGGACTATGGCCTCACCCTTTACTGTTTCTGAGTTGTTTCTTATTAGTATGTCCACATCACCTGATGGAAATCCTATCAGGGCACGACTTTTGTTTAGCAGTTGGATACTATGCTATTTCATTATCAATTAAAATAAACTTTTCCACAGCACAATTATCTGCATTATAAATACACCTTTAAAGGTCTTAATTGATTGTAATTAATTGATTAACACACCTCAAGCATGAGGAAATAGAGCAGACTTTGTGTTCTGAGGCCTGAAAAGGTCAGCTACGTTTTGATGTGGTAATAAATATGCTGATAGAGAGAGAGGACCTATCTCTATGTACAATTCCTGTCAGCATTTCTATTCTTTGACCCTTTATAATGGCATGATGCCTTCTTGCACGGCCATACTGCCATCTGCGGCATCATTGCATATCCACAATGCTGCACTGATATATGGTTGAGGTGGTTCACTGTCTAGTTTGGTAGATTCAACGGTTAGTTTTAGTTCACTAGCCCACTTAAAAGAAATTGTGTAATGTAGTTCTCGCCATGAATATGACCTTAGCTGTTGAAATGGCGTTAAACATCTATTACTCAGTCACTCTTTACATTGTTCATTTAGAGAGTCGTTTTTCATGCTGATAGCTCTGAGAAAGGACATCTGAAGATGGATAGATACCAATGAATAATATCAATAATTGGATCTACAATGTAATAGCCTACATAAACTCCCGTTAACCTGTTTTGGCGCCAGGCCAAAGCACGAGTTACTTCCTAAATAAAGTGTAAAAGGGCATAAATCTTGATTTTTGAAAAAAGTGCACCTTAAATCATGATTTAATAAAAAGACCTAGGGAGAGTGCCAGAGCAGTTATACATATCCCAGTACCATAGTTATCTAGAAAAGGAAGATTAAGCCACTTTGTATAAAAGCTAATGATCGAGACTCGACATGAAATTAGCAGCTCTTTTTGTCCTGCTAAAAATATTCCCAACTTGTGTTTGTAGTAAATACTGCTAATAACACTGAAAATGGCAATGTGATATCCAGGGATTGGATACCTCAACAGATCCAAATCCCTCTACAAACAAATAGGACGAACCGTTGTCTAAAGAAAGCATTGTTAACTCCAACAAATCCTAATTCAAGAAGCTTCCATAGGGCCCCAGGTTGGAGTCTAGTCACGACAGGCGAGCTCATTTTCAATGCATTACGATGGCCAACACCAGTGGAAATTACCCACTGATATTCAGAGCACATTGCTCGGTCTGTCACAGAGAAAGCCAAGCCTTGGCTGTCTCTCTGTCTGTCCACGCAAGCATGTCACTGCCTCCAGATGCTAACCAGCTCTCTCCAAGCTGACAGAACAGACGCCGATCGCCTCACAATGAAGGAAAAATAACCCAGATGTCACTCAAGCTAATGGGAGCAACTCGAGACTTGCTCATCGCAAATTGTGAGCAGCTAGCAGGGCTGATTTTTCCTACTCGGAGCTGTGATTATTTATAATTACCCTCCCAGAGCTAGGAATGGTTGCTGTTAGCAATTAGCCATTAGGACATAGTTGTCGCGGGGAGCAGCTCGCCATCAATGTCGCTGTGTGGGAAGCAGCTCTGAGCATGTCTGAGGAGATCTGGCTTAGATACAATGGTTATTAATGTACTCAGCTGCTCATTTCATTAAGAGGGGGTGATAAGTGGCGGTATGGTGAGCCTTTCACACATTAACATGGTCATGTAAATATGATCAGGGGTATTCCTTTAGATGACATATATTTTCTATTATTTGATTACTGGAACTTCTATTAGATGCAATCAAAATGTAAGTGAATCACTTTTATATGTGTAAACCGCATAAAGCAGCATGGCGAGACTAATAATATGCCTTTTGCTTAGATCTTACATTACCTTTTTGACGAAATACTATATTTATCTATCCCCCAGAAGGAACCTCATAGAAGGCTGATTTTCTGTATATACACAGTTGTCCCTCTGTAATGACAGATGTAATAGGAACACATCTTCCGTAATTTGACATTCACAAATAAGACGACATGTTATAGTCTGGATGTGCCTCATTATGAAGTATAGATCTTACCACTATCATTATCGTCAGTTAGAGAGCATTGTACGCTTTACCTGAATTTCGACCTTCCAATTTTCTAATGTGTGCATTTTATGTATCAAGTTAATCAATATTCTCCCTTTATTGGGATATCCACAGTAAAGTCCAATGGTGACTGTCGGTGGGATTATTATGGTCTCTAGTAAACATGATGAGCTTGTAGCAACAGTAGCACTTAACCCTTTAAAAGTCGCATGGTATTGACACTTTGTCTTCGGCATTATAAACAAAAATTGCATCATGCCCATTGGTACTAATAATGCACCACTGAAGTGCTCGCGAGATAACCCTCAATCAGACATAACACTCGTGAACCGTTGTCTATGTATCAGCCCCATATGGTTAGTATGATGCATGAATGTAGACCTGGCGAGTTACTCGCAAGGACTACATCCATGCATAATGATGACTAATTGGAATGGTGCATTATTTCATCAGCAGCCCTTCAAAGTTTAAGTGCAGAAATTCAAGAACAAGTTTCTTTATTTGCAGGCACGACTTCCTCAGAGCCTGAAAAACCTTCGAAATGAGACTGTGTAGGTTAAGAAATGCCCTGTAATTTTCACTCATAGATGACACATAGATGACCACTGCAATTGCCTAAGCTGGCAAAATACAACCATTAATTGCCCCCTCCTCCAAATTTAATCAGAAATACTGAGGTTTGCTGTACATCTTCATGTACAGTTTTTCCTCAGTCCAACCGCTGCATATTACATTTCCCGAACTGGTTGCATTCTAATGAGATAATGAGT
This sequence comes from Acholoe squamosa, assembly GCA_949317995.1. NCBI lineage: Eukaryota > Metazoa > Annelida > Polychaeta > Phyllodocida > Polynoidae > Acholoe > Acholoe squamosa. Next base: position 68,249,892 of record OX439043.1, read on the forward strand.
TTATAACTTACTTTTGCTTTACATTGCAGGTGGGTGTCATGTTCAAGTATCAACTGGACTAAGTAGATGTAACACCAACCATTATCTAATTCAGTTATAGACTCTAACATAAATAACTGTTTAATCAACCAGGAAGTTATTCCAAAATAGTGCCCATTTACACTGTTTAGAAATATCCTCCAGGCATCCACATAACATTGAACAGTGAACCACCATAAGTGTAATGCAGTGGAATAGTGTAGTCTTTCTGTTCCTTTATCCATCAAGGAAGTCTAGTCTTTGAATCTCAAGACGTACATCAGCACTCCATCACATATTGGTTAACAGGATTATCCTAATGTATCATTCTTAAAGGCATTTGTTCAGTGCACAATTTTTGCTCAGTGAAAAATACTGGAACTTTGTTACTCTTTATATAGCTGTCTAGTAATGACAACATAAATGAGAATGTATCATACGTAGCAAACGAATACAATCCCTAAATCCAAACGTTAAGATCGATATTTACGTACCCAACGGTCTGGTCAACATGAATTGATATGGAATTTTGGTTGAACTGGGTATGAAGAGGACGGAGGAAAGGGGACTTCATCTGAGGCCTAAATGTGTTAATTTTCGGGTGTGAATGGAATCTGTAAACTTTAAAGATAATGCAGGGTCCTCATAAATATATTCTTTTTACTTTTTTTTTGTTACGCAAAGGAGAAAAGAACAACATAATACATAGTAGCTATAAAAGTAATTATCTGCATAAAGAGCCAAGAGATGATTAGATTCAGCTCATATTTCCTTTTTATAATGTAATCAAGCCAGAAATTAGTATTTTACCCACTAAACGAGCCAACTTACATCCCAAGAATACCTCCAGTACCCTCTTTTTTATTTCTCATCACTCATTCTTTTGTCATGCCTGACTCAGAGCGCTAAGAAAGATGTATAAAAGTGCGCTGAGAAAATGGTCGATTAAAATAAAGAAATCAGATTGGATGGCGTTCCTCATTAGAGTAGATCAGATAAGACTTCCATTAATACTAAATAATGAAGGCAGTTAAGAAGGAAAATGAATTGTAAAAAGATATAGAATTGGACTGTTAAGAAAGGGAAAGCCCGGTAAATCAGATGGGGGTAGAGAGATTTACTAAGGCATGGAGAGGGGTGCTAATGGTTGGGGGAGGGAGGAGAGGAGTTAGGTTAGTTAGGACTGGGTGTGCTTGAGTGGTAGTCCCAAGCCCTATTCCTTATATGGACGTACCATGTTGACTGCATGCCTATGGTGGTGGTGCTGACATATGGAATTAAAATTGTTGTTAATTTCTTTGGATTTCCTGAGATTTTATGTCCATGGATATCAAGTCATACAGCTGCCATCGAACACATGCGTCATAGGTTTTACGGTTTTGAAGATAGGTGAGGAACTTCATTTACAGCTGTACCATTGACATTTGTATCATGGTAAAAACTGAGGTGCCAAAAATATTTCTTAACCAAAGTGCTCGTAAAGTCTGTAATCTATAGTGATATTCGCCTACTCTTCACACTACTACAACAGCTCTATATGGTTCCTTGGTTTAACCTTCTAAGGGCAACTAATGTATCTGTGGATGGGTGAGTCAGCTAACTAGCATTTCATTGTTGCATCATACTTCTAGGAGGGTTTCATTACCTAAGGGTTGGGTTGATGTTTTCTTATAGAATGATATCAAGGGAATCAAGAAAAGCATAAAGCCTGGCCACCAGACTATGGAGAATGCCCCACATTACTGTCTGGGCATACAACCTCTTTGATTGCTGGCCTGGTGAGTACTCGCTATAGGTGTTATCTCACAGGGACAAAATGGCTGCCTATAGGGAGTAAACTTCCACACTTGTTTATTCCCCAGTCCTGCTTCTACTCTCAACCCCCCTACACCCCTACCACCGTGCTCCATTGAGAAGGAGTTGGATCAGTGCTGGCCTGGTACAGCCCTCCCCATGCCTGCCTGCCCCCAGCCACAGTCCAATTTGGCCATCTCCCCTGAGCGCCAACTGCCTAGTTAGCCGTCCAATTCTCCCCTTCCACACGCCACTGGCATACCTACCTTATCCCTGCTAGGGCCCCTGATGCAGAGGCGCATCATGCCTATTGGTCATCATGATGTCCTCAATGAAGTGCTGGCACGTCTGCTCACCTCCACTTTGTAGGGGCACCACACCGACCCTCCGGGGACGTTTCAGCCCCATATAACCTTAGCTTGATGCATGTAGTTCTGCAAGGCGAGTTAATCACTGCATACATGCATCATGTTGGCCACTGCCATGAGCCATTACAAATCAATACATCTAGTATGATGACATACTTCTTTAACAATTTAAGGACCGCATAATCGCTTTTCAATGTGCAATAGATCTCAGTCATTATGATACATGATTGGAGCCCTGGGGCCATGTGGATCCTAATTGAGGTGTCATCAAGAAGCTACCTATGCTATTCTTGTTGTCATTCCCAAACAATGGATATGATTCTTGAGTGCTTCTGAGGGCAGACTCTCAACGACTGCATTGGCCTCATCGGTATAAAGACCTGGGTTTATTGCAAAACAAAGGCTTATGTGAATTCCTCAACATTATAATTATGCTCTCGAAGAATTTGATCAAAATTTGAAACCCAATAAAGGGCATCTTGGATAGCATTTTTGTCCAATTATTCACCATAGACCCAACGTATAAGGTGTGTCTAACTTGTTAAGGCATCCTGAGCTTATGCCTGATCTGTAAGTTGCACCTGGCAATTTTGGTCCTTTCTGTAAAAGTTATCTAGGGCCAACCTAAGGGATTATATAGGATTCAGCAAGGGTGTTCCAGGTGTTAGTGAAGGTGATTAACCTGCAGTATGCGGAAACCACAGATCTAATTTTAATGATTTTGATGATGGAAATCCCACCAAAGCCAACACTCTAGACTTATATAGACAGAACTAAACAGTCTATGGTGTACATCGTGGTAGATCCACCTTGAGAGGGGGGGTTGTCCCCAAAGGGTTTGGTCGGCCACAATATATACAGCTGGAAGTTCTGTCTTTATTTCATGTTACATTGATATTAATTAGATTCAATGAATTTAGCATCTAAATAAGTCATGTGACCAGCAGTGTGGATCGAGACCTCTTATGCCACAGGGGGCCATTCTACTGTTAAGTCGATGGACAGTTGTTTGTCACATAAAATAAATATGTGTCTCTAGCAGTCTAGGCACCCACTTTCTCTACCATCATGACCTGCTACTGCCGTATAGGTACCAGGCCCGGGGTGCCAGGTCCTCATGTTCTCTGTTACTGATCTCTGCGGTGCCTTGACCACCGCAGTATTCTGGTTCCTTTTGTGCCTGCCCTCCCCATCGCCTCCACATCACCTGCCCTCTCACTGATAATAAAACCTATAGTCAGTAGTGACTATACCCACATATTCTGAGCCCCATAGTCACATGACTATATACCTTAGTCACATATTAGTCAGAAAGATAGTCAATTTGACTATATGTAAAGCTCACAGATTGATGATGTCACAGGTTTCTGTGCACAAAACCGTTATTCAGAAAGAGGACATATTTATGGTTGCCTGGATTAAGAGGAGACAATTATAATCAGGCCAAATCATCATCTTAACCTGACCATCCATGGAAACTCAATATGTCTGACCATTAATGGATAGGTAAGTTAACTATTTGTTGTGATATTTGTGGCCATTGCAGTATAACAATAGTTATTTTGGGTTCAAACTGTTCATCAATGGGAAAGCATATGGCAGCCATCTTTGATTGGATGAATGTTTGCTTGCAGGTATAGTCAGTACTGACTGTATATATTAGTCATATTTACTAACTAAATGTTGCTTAGCAACAAAATGATAGTCATCTAACTAAGGACTATTTCAATAGATTAAAGGCATGACTATGTGTTGACTATATGACTAACTTAAGTTAGTCACAGGTGACTATAGAGGGATAGCCAAAAATCGCACTATCATTTGACTATCTTAAGTTAGTCACTACTGACTAAGATATTAGGCTCTATTTTTATCAGTGCTCTAGCAGAACTAACCCGATTGTCGCTCAGCAAATCACATTGAAGGGCGTTAAGGTACCTGGCTCTGGGTGTCATGTTGACGTCGTCACAGGGGCTATTCTCGAGCAAATCTTATCTAATCTCACCATGCGGTGTGATGCACGAGAGTTTGTGTCGAGAGAGACCTCAAATCAACACTGATTCAATATTCAACTTCCCCACTATAAGTATTACTACTCGGTTCACCCTAAGAAATGACTGTTGGATCTACAAGGCAACCTATACACTCTATTGGTGAAGCAGTACAGTACCATATTCTAAAATAAAGCCGCGGGGAAAATCTCTATGGTATACATTAGATATGTATACATTGAAGATAATGGTGAAAGCTTTGTCCAAAGATTGCTCATTATTTGGATGACATTAAAAAGACATACAAGCCCGATTGTCTCACATGCTACACCGAAAAAAAACAGTCTTACTCAGCCTGATCCTGAGATGATACTGAGTCAGAGCCACAGTATCACCTCAGGATCTGCCAGAGTCTCAAATCATACTCATTTTGGCGACATTGACTGAGTCTGGATCCAGACTCAAGTGGCTACGAGTTTTTTTCAGTGATAGTTTTGACTACAGTGTATTAGACCTGGCTAAGAAACCATCTCAGGCCCTTTGGGTGGTTACGGGATCACACTTAGTGCAGGGTGCGGCTCAGAAGCTGGGTTTTGACCTTTAAGAAAGACTGCTGGAGTACGGATTTCAGCACGGTTTTAGGGCAGTAGACTCCTCGGAAATAACCTCCCTTGCACTTCACCTTGCACTCACCTTCCACTCCCTAGTCCTTTTCTATAGGGCCCTGGCCCATTAGATTTGTGCTAATTTGGTCCAATTCACCCTATTTTCTCTACATTTCTTATGTCTGTCTCTCATCCTGCCTCCCAGCCTCCTTCAGCCCCTCTCTCCACACTTCCTGGTGACCTATGAGCATTGAGTGCGCCCAGGGTGCACAGACTGAAGTCTACCTTTGATTACTTACAATGACCTCTTTCCCCTCCCTAGCCCCTCGATCCCGCCCCTGTTCAGTAGATGGGTTAATCAAGCAGGGGACCCTCAGGCCATGTCTAGAATGTCTAAAGTTTACTTTAATGGTTTATAGGAGAGACAAGTGTCTATCTTAAACTAGAATATTTTGAAACAGATTCTCATCATTCCCTCTCTATTTACTCCACTCCATGAAACTTACCCTTTCAATGGACATGATTAAGGATGGAAATGGCTGAGTGATTAAAAACAGGATGATGGCATACATCTCAATATGAAGGCCAATTATCATTTGGCCTATCAGGAATCAAATTGAACAATCAAGGGTCATATAAACTGTTAGTTATGGCTTGACAATCTTTGGCACCTTTGCCTCTCTTCCTTTCCTCCCACCTTGTGATCACACCAATTGATTGCCCCTTCCTTTCTCCTCCCCCATTTTCTTCATCTGTCACTCCCCTCTCCCTCCCTACATCAATTCCACCACATCTCTCATCCCCCTACCTCTCCTTCTCCCCCTCTCCCCCATCCCCTCAGGCTCCATCAGCCTCAATGAGGTGGTCAGTCAGCAGAGGTTTCTGTCACAGCTTCCCTAGTGCTAACCCACCAGCCATCCAACTTCCATTTAATTTCCGTCCCTTTGAAACGCCTGCTTCAGAGCCCGGCCCGCCTCCCCTGCTCCTACCCTGCCAGCAACCCTCTGCTTCCTCTAACCCATTCCGGTCAGCATGATACACCGTTTCTAGCTCTTCATGATGCATTTATGCATCACTGATGGGGCTGCTTCCCTCTATGGTTGGTATCAGTTGTCAGATTGATTCTTGCGGTGCATGCTCTATGATTCAGGTGCAATGGGAAGACATTGGGTGGATCCTGAGGTGAAATTTGGGTCTGATCTCATTGTTTGTGGATGGAATTACATGGGTGGACAAAAAAAAATGATGGGCTATCTCCTTATATTAATATTTTTGAATTTCTCCATGAACTCATGGTGTAATACAGTGCTAATGTTACCCAACTTTGGTGGCTTGTCACTGATTAAATTATCACTAATACAACGCAGAACTAATACAGGATGTACCTCTAACATAGCTTGTACAACCTCATTCCTAAATTCTCCCGAAGTACCAGCGCATTTTTGCGCATAGACAAGATTTATTCCCCACATTAGTGTATTTGGGGCAGGGCTCTAGAGCTCACCCAGGCCTGGGGCTGTGCCTCCCGTCATCAGGTGTGAGAGGTCAGGGCGGTCCTGTCCACCTGCGGCTAGCTGCACTACCTCTCCTACAACCTGCTGCAGGGCTCAAACTGACAGGAGTGGGGGGAATTGAAATGAAAGAAAAGAGAATAAAATCACTTTAATTACCTACCAATTTGATTAACTGCTCATCTCTATCAGTATCTGCATCTGTGTGCTTCATTTTAACAATACCTACGTAGATATATTGAGAATACACATCTACTGCCGAACATTCTACTAGTGATTCTAAACCTCAGACTGTCATTACCCACCTATCATAACTCTTTCTGTCCCATTCAGTGTGTGTCTGATTCCTCCTTCTTATATCTGCTGTGATTCATTCACTTCCTCCAACATATCCCTCCACATATTCTGGTAAGAGCCTTTTTTCCTGTAGCGTTTAGGTGTCTGTTTCAATCTCGTCTTGGTAGGAAGTCATAGTAAAGTCAAACGAGAAATATATTTCCTACCGGTATGTTTATATTTAGAGTTCAAGTATTCCTCGATTCCAATAAAGAGTGTGTCAATTCAAAGGATTTGGGTTGATGTAAGGCTATTCATGAGACAAAAACACATTTCCTTACCATACATTACTTGATGAGTGTAGCCCAAAGTAAATGTGGTTAAATGATATTATCTCACTCCCCGGCATTGCTGATTCTGGTAATATGTTTAAATGCCCCTGTCAAAATTGGGCATTAATCTTTTTTGGCATTGTTAGGTTTTTTCTTCATTTAGTATGAAATTAATGAGCCCCAGGATAAGTAGCTCCGAAATAAAAAATAAGTGCAGAAGTTCGTCGGATTTTTATTTCATTTAGTTCATGAGAGCCACTTTATTGCATGCACTATATTCTCTACCTAATATTCACCAGATCCCCTTCCACCTACAGGGTCACATAAAGCCGTCTACAGAACTTGTACAGCCTTGTGTTTTATGTCAGCCTTCAGTCATTCGACACATACATTACTGCCCAGCTCAACAAAATGCCGTCTATCTATTGTCATCCTGTATCAAGCCTTACACATAACAGTTCTGAAATGGTTTTTATTTCGAGGGCATTTCTCAAGCCAGTACAGCTTTTTCCTCTCAAGGGTTTTGTATGAAAGTCGTAGTCGTGGCTAAATCCAATATAAGTGACAATCTGGGAAATCCCTGAAGATCTGGATATCTTACTAGGGTGCATGACATCATCATTCATTCCTAACTAAGAATGGGTACCATGTAATAATCCTGCAGGCCTGTATTTGTACAGGGTACAGAGTATTCATAATGCAGGCACTAATGTAGGCCAAAATAATTTGAATATAGTGAGTCTCCTGATAATTTGAGGCCTAGGTTTCCCTCTGGAAGGCATTTCTCAAGATGTTACTATTAGACCCCCTTCAAATCCAAGTGGGATCAGTCACTCTAATGTCTTTACAGTCTTTTATCTAATGATCACTAATGATTGTATGGGTAGGATTGTTCTACCAAATCCTATGTAAATATTACATTAAGTGCTGATAGCACTGAGCAATTGTAGGATATAACCTATGACTACTAACTTTAATCGTTCAAGTCGTAGACGTTGGATACAGTCGTACCATGTTGAGAAATGCCTTCCAGTGATATAAAAATAAACCCTGGAAGCGATTGCATTGTATGTAGAAGCCTTCAGCACATTAATGCACATCTTGCTAGGTGCAACTTCTTTCATCCATGTCCTTACATTAAATTCTCTTACACAACACTATGCAGAGATCTCCATGTGCTAATGGAAATGCCTTTAGGTATGAACAATAAAAAGGAATACTGAAAGGGACATTTATTTAGATTTGATTATAGCGTGTCACATGCAGAAACTGTTGCCACAATCCGATTGACATGAATTGGGCATGTTCTTAGTGAGGAGTGTGTTGCTCCTATAGTTAAGGGAAGAGCTGGCTAAAAATGCCCTCGTTTCCAGTCCTTTTTTTTCATGTAGCTATAACTTGTCCCTTTTGTTGAACACAAGTGGTCATTTAAGTATGGTGCTAAAAAAGGGGGATTTGAGTAGATACCTAGTTGGGAGAAGTCAGTCAGTATAATATACTATAGAGTGTGTGACATGAGTAGGTACCTGATAGTGCAGCTCTCTCTGTTTTAAAAAGGGCAGGTGACTTTTCAGACCAATGTGGTGAGTGCAAGTTGAATGGCGAAGCAGAGTGTGACTTCTTTTGAAAAGAGGGTACCTACTGACAGCTCTTTTTACCATAGGAGCAACACGCTCCTGATCTGGCAAACTCCGAGCAGCGAGAAACAGCTCAGTTAGAGCTTTGTAGTATCCAGTAATGATTAGTCATACATGCATGTGGGTCAGCAGAATGGGGGTTTGCCAAAGGTTATCATTAGGTTAATGCCATACATACTCTATAAATAGGAGACTTTCAACCACTTCCCTCTTTCCGTCTTTATGATTATATAGATCAGCTTGACCTACTTGTTTCCATTCACAAGAATGACCGGATTCACACACAGGAAAAATCTTCCAAGTACATGCTCCTTCAGAATGGGATTAACCAACGATGGCTATTACTACAATGTGATATGTAGATACCCATACTCTGGCTCTTTACTCATATGTAATCATATAGATCAATTGACCCATATAATTGACGTTCAATGACAGGGGTGACCTAGTTTACAGGTAGTGATCTTGTAGGTAAATGTAATAGCCATTGAAGAGTTGCAAAGTGGGTGAATGTACATTCTACTCTTTGGCTATCAAAATAAACTGTCAGTACCTTGCATGACCGGCAACTTGGTTTTGTTTGTACTGAAATGGAGGAAGTCACTTTTTTTTCGAAGCAGCACCTATTCACAAGAGCTACCTTTCAAACAGCCACTATTTCTGTTTATTTCCAGAAGTTGGTACTTATATATAGAGTCCTAATGGGAAATTGTTTAGTGTGTACTAAGTAAGTGACTTTGTCGTAGAACAAAAAAAAGTCAGCTGTGCCTGAGAAAGGAAGCAAGCAGAGTTCTTTTGAGAACACAGTTCTGGTTATAGAAGAGTGAGCATATTTTCAGTCCAGAACTGTGAATGCCTTTTGCAGGGTGTACGTTACCTGCCATGGAAAGTTACTTTTCACATTTTTAGAAACAAATACCCTTCTGGATAGTTGCACCTTCAGATAATGCATATCAGCACTGCATCAGCACAGGAGAGCACGGAAGGACATTTCCTAAGGTGCAAAGGAAGCGGCCGCGTGTTGCTCCTATGGTAAAAAGAGCTGTCAGTAGGTACCCTGTTTTCAAAATGCTTCATTTCCTTTTCTCCAAATGTCCCATGATGAGAGAAATTTAACTAAATTTGATCCATGAGTTTGAAAGCTTAGGAGTAATAGATGCTCCATCCCTGATATTTAATTAATAGATATAGCTTATAACCATAGAAAAAGGTACCATATATCATGACCGATTATTAATCCAAAAACTACTATGTTAAAAATAATCGGTGCAGCTGGTTTAAGTGCCAGGTCTTCGGAAATAGGACTGCTCTCAAATAAGTGCATGAGAAAATAAAAGTATTAAATACACCATACACTAGTCAGGGATAAGCAATAATCTTGAATACGAGACAGGGATCTATAGTCAACTCCAGGGTGGTACGACTGTACATTCACATATGGCCACTTTAATGACCAATGGTCACATCTGGGTCAGCTTTCCAGAATTTTGCAATTGTAAGGCAGGCAGGGCTATATAGGGGCTAATTAGAGGCTGCAATTCACCCTATATTCATAAGGATCTCATAGTGTCGGGGCTGGCCAAATTCACTCTGATAGATTTAACATAGTGGTATCAAAATCAAATCAATTAGAGTTCGCGTAGTAAACAGCCCACTACTGTATGTCAAACCTTCCCTTGTTAATTGAAATTCATGATGCCTCATGACCAACTGATGATCCCTGATGCAATATATACTGACTTGCTGCCCCTTAATGGGTTTAGCATTGAAAAGACCCAGAAGCAGCAGACTCCAAGCATTACTACTTAGGTCATCATCCCCAAGCACTGAGGCTTCCATATACCCCGAATATGTCAGCCCCAATCACACCCAGCCCAAGGGGGGAGAGTGATCAAGTGGCTGCTCTTGAGTTGGGTCGGAGAGTTTAGGGGGGGGGGGGTCTGACAGAGACATAAACCTCCAGGCACCATTTTGATGAATCAGCAGTTTTGCATGTCATGTCTCAGGCCTATAGACCTGTTGATGGGTGACTGCTCGCAGGTTGTATCATGCATACATAGATAAATAAGCCAGCTTAGCATAGCATATCAATGATGCTATAAATCACTTTAAAATCTTGTTAGCACAATAGAGGGCTTTAACGCACAGGTAGTCATGACAGATGAGTACAGTCATGAAGAATGGACTTACCAGTAGGGTTGTTACTTGCAGTAACAACCCTACTCTATCTTGCAATGGTGCAGCGAGATTTAGACATTTTGCATTTATAAGCAAGGGCATGTGGTCATAATATTCTAGCGTTGGTATGCTGTGCTAGACTGGCAAAGTAGCCATGCCCTTGTGCATCATACCCATTGATTGTTCTGATTCTTCAATGCAGCCCTGGAGAGTTACTCACTAGGACTACATTCATGCATCATGCTGACCCTATCAGATTGGTACACTCCTGGGGGTCGGCATGATTCTCCAATGAAGTGCTGGAGAGCAGTCTCACCAGCATTCTTTGATGCATCATAATATCTAATTTGCATGGCGCACTCCTAAATCAGGGGCCCATAGGATAAAGAATGTCAATCTGTTCCATATGGCAATAAAGGAATGGCATCATATACTTAAAGTCCATTTGAAATCTGTGCCGAATTCTGTTGGTTAAATGTAGGCAATTTACTTTGGTTAGATATACACAAATGACATAAATTATACGCACAGAATACACACTAAGGCCTTACGCCACAGTTCCTATGATAAAATTGCTACCACCATTCACTTCATCCATTAGCAGACAGAGCCAGACAGGGTATGCTAGTTGTACAATGCTATAATCATATTACAAATCCCCATGGATGACTCTAAGTCTAAGTTATATGACATCAGGCATTCAACAGGCCTCACACTAAGTGAGGTTTTATTCAATATAACAGACACAAGGCTCTCCATAACGGCTCCCTATAATGATGTAACATGTTGCCTGAACTTCTAAGAAGAAAGGTTAAGCCGAGTGTGGGCAAATGTGTCAACACCCCCCTCATTAAATCAATTTAACTAAGGTTTAGGGCTCACAATGTCCCTAAAACGTCTACGTCTCATGGCCTGGAGCGTTGCTGGTATAATTGCTTTTTTAACTCAACCCAAACACCAGTTCTATATTGCCCTATGGCCCCAGACTCATGCAGTCATTTTCAAAATCCTACTTTTTCAACATAAATCATTAACAGAGAGTTTGTTAGTGCATTCAGTGACCACTTCCTAAAAGGATATTATAAATTCTAAGTTGCAGGGACAAGTGTATGCTGACAGCACCTTTTGAATCCATCAGGTACCCAATCGATTCATCATAAAGAATGAAAAATAAACAAGCAATTTTATGAAACAAAATTTTGATTTATAAACATTAAAAAAAAACAGAAATGAATTGGTGGTATAGATTGTCAATGATCATAGATCAATGATCATGGATCATAGAATTAAAGCCCAATGAATCTTGCACTGTAGGGGACAATATGGCTTACACAGCGTATGTAACCACTCCTCGTTATCGACAGGCCATCTCTGGAACTTACTGCTTTATAGATAGGGTGAAAACAACTTCCAATTGTCCTCTTTTTATGACTCTTTATATATAATAAAGGCACGTAGCATGACAGGGTGGTCTAAGGACAATATGGTTAGATCGCCCAAGGATAGAATCCATCAGTTCTCACAGTAAAGAGATTAGCCCCACCATCGTGAAATACCCTGATATGCTTTATGAGACCACTGTGGCACCATGTGTGACCAACATGGGATGCACACCTATCCTTTCAGGGGATCCAATGAATAAATCATAACTGATATGTTTTTCGATGAAAAAAGAAATGAGAAAAACAGGCTCTGCCCGATGGGTCCAATCATGGCTATTGATGTGTTTCGCACCATATAACAATGGTTATAAAGCTGTTGTAAGGTCTGCAGTCAATGCTGTTTCCCACCACTAAGATCGGTTTCTGTGGAACTCCATTCGCTGTGGTTTTCTGCTTTTATCGCCCACATAGTTACCTCTTTCAAAACGAGGCTATAATGGCGGCTGTAACATTGCCCACGCAGCACCGATTACCCTCTGTTAACCCTGGAAGCACTGACTACAACTCTAAATCACAACCAAATTTTAGTCACAATGCAGGAATACAGGCTTGCTGATACAAGCAAACAGGTCTGTATTCAGGGATCATGCCAACCTCATACTTTTGATACATTCCTGACCGGCATGATACAAAAATTGCAGCACCAGGAAGTTACTCGCCAGACTGCCATAGTCAACCATAATAACAAAAGGAAATAAAGTTTAAGGCATTTAAAGGCTCTATGATTTAAACGCTGCTAATGCATCTATCCATATACTGATGTGATGTCTGCACTGTAAGAAGTAGACAGTCTTATTTTACAGCAAAATCCCTTGGTAACTATGGTTCCAGTACATTTTGCTGTAAATCTACAGGTGGTGGATATTTCTTTGTGTTGCTACTTTGGCTGATCTGAAAATCGTACCTGTATGATTTTTGCCAAATAAAAACTTGTTAAAACCCAAACTGAACTCATCATGCCTATTGGTGGTCACGATGCAGTAGGATTGCTATTCCTGCATCATGCTAGCCGCTCCCCAAGAGTCGAAATGATGCTCCTTTATGCATTAGCAGCCTTACAGGGTTAAGGCTTTATCAGACAACAACATACATGGTACTGATAGTAGAGCTATCAGATGCACAAGGTGAACAATAGTGCTCAGATGCACAAGGTGAACAATAGTGCTTGTGTTGTTCTCAGTAACAGATCTATGCCTGTGTCAAAAGTATGTGGTGCTGCCAGAATGTATGACAGTTTTCATCCTTTTTTGTACCCCAGTGTGCTTCTATTCAGGGGATGCAGAGCTAAGCCGTGAGTGCCGTTCACAATGGTAGACGCCGAGGAAATTGACAAGAGGCTTTATGTGTAGTATCCAAAGATCAAAACTGACGTAGACAGTCCCAAAGAATTTATTTTGCCATTTGTCAGAGAATTGACATGGGATTCCCATTCCCCTTGACATAAATTTTCATTATGAGGTAAATTTGCAGTGTTCCATGCCAACACCAGTCAATGTTGTTGTTGTTGTTTTACTTTTTCCCTTTTTTTCTTTTTTTTTTTTTGGGGGGGGGAGTTGTGTGTGGGATATACAGGATGTAAGTGACCTGTAACACATTTCATTAGGATGCATTTCTATGCTTAACTCAACTTCCACTGCTACTTTGTAAGTATTGTTTGAATATATAATATAAATACACATCCATAAAACTAATAAAGGATTTGTATAAAAGTCCTACCTCAATGTCGTGGGGGCGGGGCAGACAAAGTGCGGGGCTCCCTCCTCCTCTCTGATTATGTGAGAGTGCCAGTGTTGGATTTCCAGCCTGGATATAACATAACACATGGCCCTTTCCCCTCCCCGACATGCTAATAGTGTGTACCATGTAACCCTGTATTAGACCCTCACGCATAAGGTGCATCGCTAACTTTGCCAAACATAATGGGTTTTTTCCCAGTCCTAATGATGCACCAATGCACTACTGATGTATCATGACAGCAAAGAAGCGTGAAACCTAGAGGCATCATGCCACCCTTGGCTTGTATGGTGAAACCTAGAGGCATCATGCCACCCTTGGCTTGTATACATGGTGAAACCTAGAGGCATCATGCCACCCTTGGCTTGTATGGTGAAACCTAGAGGCATCATGCCACCCTTGGCTTAAATGGTGAAACCTAGGGGCATCATGCCACTCTTGGCTTGTATTGTGAAACCTAGAGGCATCATGCCACCCTTGGCTTGTATTGTGAAACCTACAGGCATCATGCCACCCTTGGCTTGTATGGTGAAACCTAGAGGCATCATGCCACCCTTGGCTTGTATGGTGAAACCTAGAGGCATCATGCCACCCTTGGCTTGTATGGTGAAACCTACAGGCATCATGCCACCCTTGGCTTGTATGGTGAAACCTACAGGCATCATGCCACCCTTGGTTTGTATGGGTGATGTACCAATGCTGGCCTGTATGCCGACCCTCCAGGAGTGTATCAACCCTGTAGGGTCAGCATGATGCTAGAATGTAGCCCTGCAGAGTTACCCACCACGGCTGCATTCATGCATCATGACGACCAATGGGCATGATGCACAGATACATTAGTAATCCTGTAAGCAGTAAAAGGGGTTAAAACGTGTGTACACGAGCACTCCTTTCTCACCTTGGCTTACACGGCACCACGTCTGGGATAACAGCACACCTGACACAAGGCTGTCTGCATGCAAAACCACCATCTGTCTTCTACAGGCAAAAAGAGAGGAAATAAAAAGAGAGATGAGATAATAGGTGTTGGTTAGCGTTGTGGTAGATCTCAGGCACTGTGTGAAGGAGGTGGTTGGCGTAAACAGCCACTTTGTGACGTGTGCACACAAAAATGGATACGACAAGAAATGAGCTGTTTTCTTTTCTTTTTACTCTTTTAAATCTTCTTTTGACTTCCCTCTGCATGGAGAGGGTACTAGTACCAGTGTTTCACTTAGCCTAGCAAATCAGTGCCGCCTAGTATTTACTTTTCTTTAACTTTGAGGGAAAAAAACGAAGTGAAGTCATGTTTGGTGATTGTTGAGTTAATGTTCTCATCGACAGGACTGGTGATGACTCTGACTCACCACTGAAAGCTAGTCGACTCCAGGCTGATTTCGATGCTGAAGAAAGACAACTGAACATGTAACCCTAAATACATAAAGAAATACTTTCGGCCTGAAATACATTTTATTTTATATATTTTTCATTGATTCAAATCGCTGATAAGTAGTAACAGAGAGGACCTTTCAAGCATTGTAATTACTTATGTTATGTATCTGTCTAAATTCCTTTATTCGTTTTGAATTATGCCAAACTCCTTTATAATTCTAAAGAAGCTACTTTGATAAAGATTTCACAGACTTACTTGTAAAGGAAACAGTTTTATGACCAGGTTTGCCAGCATTGTTTTTTGCCCAGACCAAGGAATACATACATGCTCAGAA
Organism: Acholoe squamosa; assembly: GCA_949317995.1. Taxonomy (NCBI): domain Eukaryota; kingdom Metazoa; phylum Annelida; class Polychaeta; order Phyllodocida; family Polynoidae; genus Acholoe; species Acholoe squamosa. The sequence continues at coordinate 68,265,484 of OX439043.1, forward strand.
TAACACAGGAGGGCATTTTCCCAATGATATTAATCAGCATTATCAAGAACTGTTCTCCTGAATCTTTTCAGATTGACCTTTTCAAACGTTGTCAATAAGGGCCTATAGAATGTACCTGACACAGGATGGTTAGCATTGCATCGTGAATGTATGCAGTACTATTGACTTAATTGCACATATCAGAACGGCATTCATGCATTATGCTGACATATCAATCAAAGAGCTCAATGTGGCCCTCAAACCTTTATCAGACAACAACATACAGGGTTCTGTACTAAAAAAAGTGGGTCGTGTATGAACTCTCGAATCAAGGCCTGCTGTGCCTTCATACAAGAGCTTCAAGCTTCAATTGGTGCTTAAAGCTTAAGCTTCAGTTGTATTTGGGTTTACGAAGACATGAATTTGTTTGAGTGGAGCTTAAAGCCATCTTGGGGCCTCCTTGAGCTTCAAGGTCGAGAGATCCTTCCCACAATCCCACATTAAAATGATGGGATATGAAAGGTGGATGTATACAGTTGACGGAAATACAGTGATACATCCTGTACCTGGAGGAAGCTGTTGTCAGGCCACAAAAGTGGAGTTTCAGCTCTGAATCACATTGGTCACCAACATATTTGATATCAGCATGATGACCTTAAAGTTGTCAGTTGCTTTGATGCTGTGTGATCTTTCACCACAAAAACTTAGAAATAATCATCTTTTTTATCCAAAAGACATTTGGTTTGTGCCAGAAACATAATTTCTGCTGCTTCTCATGCCTGACATGTTGAATACTGACTGTAATATAAATACTACTTAAATCCGATTCAACCATATAAAAAAGATATAAAAACAGGCCAAAAGTTGGGGCACAGGGGGTGGTCATTTCTTGGAAGACAGAGGATGGGTGGTGGATTTTTGCATGCACGTTACTGGCCCTCCCCTTGGAAGTTGAAAGGATCTGAAATCCATTACTTTGTATTTTAAAGAAACCCACAGACTTTTTCACACAGAATGGGAGAAAAGTTTTCCTTTGACTTTCCATCAAATCCAGGACCCCTGCCATCTTGTTAAAAGAATGTTGGATAATTGTCACAACCACACATAAGTAGAGCGCTGGTGTGTGTCCTCACCAGATCTGCAATTATACATCATGGTGAACAAGATATAGGAAAAGAAATAAAAGGCCAAGGTTTTGACAATAATTAGGGAGTGGCCACTAACAATGGCGGGATCATGGATTTAAAAGTGGAATAATTGGAAATACTTTTTTTTTGACATTTTGACCCGGAGTGGGCTTTAGCACACCCTGAATTTGTCCTACATGGATGAATATTTTGGGTCAGGTTTCTAGTTACAGTGGTGAAGATTTTTCTTAAAACGCATTTTTACAGATGAACCCATATCATAATTGTCTGTGTAGGGTGGGGGGGGGGCTAGCTATATGATAACCCTTTAAAGCTATTTCTGCATTTATCATGATGATAATAACTGTACATCATTGAGACATGGTACTGTTCTTGAAAAAAATCCTTTCTTTAGGTGGTATGTTAGCCAAGATCCCATATTAGTGTTAAAATATTTTCTTGGCGGATCTGTGAAAATCACAAGGATGACCGGCCCATTCAGCCTCTAAATTTCCAAAATTCTGGGAAAAATCCCATGCCTAATCATTCTGTCTCAACTGTTAGCCAGCACTACTCTGAAGCATAATCTCGACCCTCTAGGAGTATCATTCCCATAATTTTGCCATGATACAGTAATGCAGCATAGAAAAGTCTAACTAACCAGGTAACATAAGGTCTATATATATATATATATATATATATATATATATATATATATATATATATATACACACACATGCATCATGCCGACCCTCCAGGTGTGTATCAAGCTTTACCTGGAGTTTGAGTAAGATCAAGCTCCAAATGTTCTTGGAAACCGAACTGCATCGTTCAAGCTTCACGATCTTACCAAAAGCTCCAGATTACATCTGAAGCTTTGAAGACCTAGTTCCAGTCTCGTAAATCAAGGCAGATCTACCAACCCTTTGAGAGTACATGTGCATGCTGTATGAATAGCCTGGCAAGTCAGTTGCTAGGGCTGCATTCATGCATCATGACGACCAATGGGCATGATGCATCAATGAATGGGCATGATGCATTAATGCATCAGCAGTCTCTAGAGGGTTAAAGACCTGGGCATGGAACACGATCAAAAGCCAGCAGTGGGCTATTTTGGCGGCTGGACGGCTTGGGGCCATTACGTTTTTCATTACCAGAGCTGGCAGAGAGCGGAGAACCACCAGATAAGCGGTGGCGAGTGGGCCGCTTAGCACGAAGGTGTTCTATCAAGTAAATGGTTCTGGCGCCAAACTGACGACGCCATTTTTGATTTTGTGACAGATGGCGTATGTGGTGATGGAGGTGGTGTTAGCCCTTTTAAGACATATTTTGCTTCCAGCATCATGCCCCTTGGTCGTCAAAATGTATCGATGCAGCCGTCATGAGAAACTTAAATTTGTATCGATTTTGATATAATGCATTCAGCCCAAAATGGTCAACATGATGTATGAATGCAGCCCTGGTAAGTGTAGTTAAAAGTTTAGGCTGCACTATGTATGCATTATGACTACCATGGGGCGCCCATCAAGCATACTTCAAGGTTGGGGGGTGTTATTGTCATAGAAATTATGCTTACCTAAACCCCATTATTTAATATGTACCATTGCTGCAGGGTTGGTTATTTTGGATTAAAACAAAATTCTCTAAATATTATCATATACATGAAAGCCCTGACTGATTTATTAAGCATTTAAAGGCCGCTGATCCAATAATGCATCATGCCTATTGGTTGTCATGATGCACAAATGAAGTTCTGGCTAGACTACTCGCCAGCACCTCAGTGGAGCAACATGCTGACCCTATAGGTTTGATACATATACTCCAAGAGTGTCCAATGAAGTTCTGGCGAGTAGTCTTGCCAGCACTTCATTGGTGCATCATGATGACCAATGGGCATGATGCATTAATGCATCAGCGTCCTTTAAAGGGTTAAAGCAATATGCGGTATCTCCAGGGTTATGGGTGGTTGGTGGTGATAGGCAGGTTAGGGGACTGTGTAGTATGCATGCAATCCTGATACCGCCAGTTGGCAGTTAATGGTTTCCTAAGAGTAAACATTTCCTCGCAGTTTTCAAAGGGTTCAAGTTAAAAATATCTTTTGAAAAAGTGCTTCTCTATGTATACATAGCTGCAAATAAATGTGGTAGGAGGCAAGGTGAAGCTTTCACCATAGGCTGATTAACCGAACCCATTAAGGGCTGCCGATGCATTAATGCATCATGCATACCATTGGTCGTCATGATGCACCAATGAAGTGCTTGCGATACTGCTAACCAGAACCTTATTGGGGCATCATGCTGACCCTCTGGGGGTGTATGTATCAACCAAGTAGGGTCGGCATGATGCCCCAATGAAGTGCTTGTAAGCAGTCTTGCCAGCACTTCATTGGTGCATCATGACGACCAGACCAGGTCTGAAGTGAGCAGACGCAGGACGAGCAGACACGAGACAGATATTTTTTTCCATTATTCAACTATAATAGCCACAAATTTTTAACATATGGGACAAATATGGTTCTGTGAAATTCATTGAGACCATAATACCCCATAGATAAAAGAATTGTGGTTGTAATAGGCTTAAAATTGATGAGCTGCTCCATAAATGAGCAGACACGGGACAAGCGAATGAGCAGAAAGAGAGTAAATTTGCTTAAAACTCTCTTTTTCTAGACATTACAAAGTTGAAACTAATGATTTGATAAGTTCAGGGGCATAGCTAATCTTACAGTGCCATATTTGTCCCATATGTTCAAAATATGTTGGCATCAACGGCAAAGAATGGAAAAATATCTGTCCCATGTCTGCTCGTCACGCGTCTGCTTGTCCCGGGTCTGCTCATCCCGGGGCTGCTCACTTCAGACCTGCATCACTTTTGCTGGACCTGGTCTCCAATGGGCATGGTGCACTCCTGCATCAGCTGCCTTTAAAGGGCTAACCCATTAACAGCCCTTGTCAGGACATGTAAACTGGCATGTGTATGAATGTAGTCCAGGCGAGAAGTGTCACCAAGGTTGCAAGCATGCATCAGGACAACCATTAGGGATAATGCCTTCATGAACTATCAAAATTTTGAAGATTTAAGAATACCAAATAGTATTTCATCATTTCTCAGCATACACATAGATGTTCAGTGTATATCACGGCCACCCAGCTGCTATACATGTTTATCTGTAGCATTGTTATTAGCACCCTTTTGTCTTTTGATAGACCATCAATATTGATTATTATGTATCTCATCAAAAATATGCTTAGTTTTCTATTGTGGTTCATAGACTTTTAGCATTGCAGGGAAAATCTCAAGGTGCGTCATAAGGTGAGTGCAATATAAGTCAGGGTGATTCTGGGAAAAGCGCTGTTGCTGAAAATGAAAGCAATCGTGAAGTCATCGTAACAAGGTCATAAAGCAGACTGTAGCTCTTTTATATTGGTATCTTTTGCCTGGGGTATGCCTGATCATAACAGTTTATGTATTCAGATTACTATTGACCTTTTGTGGGATATAATGTGGTAAATCTGAGCGCTTAAGGGGCACTTAAATTTTAGATCGGTGGATTGGTCAAGATTCATCCGACCGACGGCAGTAGACTTATTGCTTTAATGCATAAATACACCAGGCTCTTTGTGTTTAGTATACATTGTTTCAATTAAAGCATGTAATTTCTTAGGGCTACAATCAGTTAGTTTACAATGTCAAATATAATGTCTCAATCTACAGGAACTTTACTGGAGAAAGAAGAATAAGCAAACAATATAAGCAGTGGATTCCAAACAGGAGCATTCTCCAAACGGACTTCATTATCCTCCACAACAGGGATTTTTCATCAAACAGTGGAATTCTGGAATCAAACTAGATCGATTTGTGCCCTGAGGCATCATCAACTGTAATTATAAAAGATTAGTCTATCAAGGTGGTGTTTAAAGAATATGGATTTCTATAGAACAGCCATGGCTCATAAAATATTAGATTTTCATACCGCCAGTGCCTTCTTCATGCCGCCGGTGATTTTGAAACTTTACAAATTACAACACTTCTGGTTGAAGTGTGGGTTGATTGGGGACCACGGAGCAGGGTACACTACACCAATTTAACAATTTGAGTATTTTGCGTGTCTGTAGACCAGACGAAAATGTAATAAACCTTCCTTTGGAGGCTCGATAATGATCAGTTCGCATTTCTCTACTTTGTGAAATGAGGGGTGTGTGTGCAAATTAAGGCGTAATCACCTGGTTCCAATGGTGGAATTTCACACTAATTGTGATCCATATCCCATGTACATGAGGGGTGATTTGGAAGAGGGCATGTGAGGCAGACTTTGCTCTCGGTCTTAGTTCACAGGACTTAAAGACTATCGGGTATTGCATGGGGGTGAATATTAGCATGTCTCATTCATTAGAATTTTGTCAGTTGAGTATCATTATACACAATACTAGAACACAAAAAACATGGAAGATCCGAAACTAGTCAGTGGTGACCAATTTAGGTCCTCAAGTTGAAGATACCTAAAACTACAACTTTAGGTAGTCAAAATGACAACTTTAGGTCATCATCCTGACGACCCGAGTCATCAGGATGACAATACTGACAGTACTTAGTCGTCATATTGACGACTCAGGTCGTCAAGCTGTAGTTTTAGGTATCGTCAACTTGAGGTCCTAAAGTTGTCACCGCTTACTAGTTTTGGATCTCCCATGTTTTCAGTGAATGCATGTAGTGAATTAAAGTCTCCTGTTCAAGTCAACCTTTATAAATTAACCTCAAGAATTTTTTTCATTATAAAAGAGTAATAGTAAAAATGTGGTACCAATTTTACTGCTTCCTATAGACAAAGAACTTGGAAGGGACCATTGCAAATACTATATTTACAATGAACCAATCTAAAAAGGCTATGTCTTTCTCTCAATTCAGGGTATAACAGTGACTCTGCTATACTACCTGCCAAAAACAGAACCAAGCGATATGGCCAATCACACTATCCATCGGCTTCTTTATATTCTCCCCATAAACTCTATTCCCAATGAGATGCTGCTTCCAAAGTGATGACTAGATTCATCATGGCTAATCCATGGTTATAGTGTCGGATCTAGGATTGTGAAAAGGGGGGGTGGGGGCACGCCCCTCATTTAGACCCTAATTTTAGCTAAATTCTAGGGTAAAAAAAGTTAGGTAAACTCTTTAAGTACATGGAAAAAGGGAGGGTGCACGCCCCCACCCACCCTCTAAATCCGCCACTGGGTTATAACAACCAAAGGAAATAAAACAATAAACCAATAATCCTTGAACTTTTGATATCCCCCATAGCTTTGGCTTATACTTTGAACAGTGAAACGAAAGTGAGTGGATATATTGGTGTGGGGGGTGGCAATGCCCATTCCCAACACCAATCAGCTGTATAGCTTTGATGTATGAAAATAGCCTTATACCACAATATGGCTGGAAGACATTGCCTTATGCTGAATCAATAGCACAACAAACGCTTGAGGAATTGGCCAATTTCTGCTACCCAATCCTCCCCATACACTTCCACCTTGGCTGGCGGAAACACTGGGAATAGCAGGCTCCGATATCACCATATACATACCATTTGTGGATTAGGAGGAAGGGGTGGGATGGGATGGTGTGTTTGGGGTGGGGGAGCAGACAGGCTACATGTAATGCTAGTACTATATTTGTTTCTTTTTTTATTTATTTTCTCCCCTATTCCGTTCTTGAAACTGATATACAATTTAAATTAGTTGAGGTCAAGACCTGAAATTCGTCTGAAAAGATTAATGCAATATAGCATAAATATTGCAGCCCAAGGTTTGGATATTGAGGAATATTGCATGAGCCGAAGGTGAGTGCAGTATCCTCGATATGCAAACCGTGGGCTCCCATATTTATGCCATAATGCATTTATACCACCTATTCCTCCATGATTACATTACATTAATAGTAGGCTTTGTTGATCTCTAACACTCGAAATAAAGAAAAATCCGATGCTTTTTCCATGGGAAGCGAGTCGCGGTCCAACACTTTCAGCGACTTCTTCCTTGGTCCTGTGACCTACATCCGGGCCACTGACACATTTCATCGGACAAGGAGGCAGAAGCGAATGGCAGACAGCGACTCGCTTATGATGGAAAAATCATTGGATTCATCTATGATATGTAATGATGTCTACATTTTAATAACTCGACATGTCATGGTTGGATTCAATACGAAAAATGGGTGCACACACAGACATATCACTGTCAGGTACAGCAATTGCATTGGATTTCTTCACCGTACTGTGTGGCATAATGGCTAAGACTCTCGCCCACCAATACTGCAGCAGGGGTTCGATCCTCCTATGAGTTTGGACGGTTTTTCACATTGAAATGATGATGAGATTGACTTTGTATGTCCGCCAGCACTTTCCCAAAATATTCCAACTTGTCCCCGAAAAAGTATATCCAAAAATCCCAAAAAAGCACATGTTCGTATATGCTCTAATAAGGCACTGGTAGAGGATAACATAACAGTAAGGCAGGCGCCAGAATAGTGGTATAAAGAGAAATAAACAGTACACCAATATGAAATAGGGATCTACCAGTTGCAGCAATGCCCAACAGAAACACCCATATTGGACCTACCTTCAAAGTATTTCTATCAGTAGTATCAAATTCATTATGAAAGTGTCAAATAGTGCATCTATGAAGGCATGAACATTAGCCGATATGATGCATGAATGCAGCCCTGGCAAGCATCCACATTCGTGTGTCATGTGCCAACCATGCCAGATTGATACATTCATGAATTGACATGGTGTGGTAATGTATCGCTGGTAAGTAAGCTGACCAGCACTACATTGGTACAACAGCATACTTAGAATGATGAATCCAACACCATCACGTGGTCTTAAAAGGGTTATTGCTTGGCAACACATATTGAGTTATTTATAACTCAATATCCAGCAGTGGAGTATGATTACTAATATCTGAAATTGGAAATGGTTATTTATACACTGTTGACTGAACAGCTCTCTACTTGTTATTGACACTAACACTGATTTATACTAGTGATAATTTGCAATGAAAGAGTGGCTGCTCCATCACATTTGATTTTGCCATCGTAGATGCCGTTTTTGCATTTGACTTTGCCGTCGTATGATCAAAGTACTATAATATCGTGTATATAAGGTGTGCCTTGCACATGTAGATCGAGCCCTGGTGCCTCTTATAGAAGTAGTAAAAGTGCGGGGCTCGGAGGAGTTTCTTGAAGGGAAGTCCCCAGTCTGTATTCCCTGATCCCCATACAGTGGTTTAAGGGGCTGGAGGAAGGTTCAAGGATGCCATAGATCTTTGAATTTCGAAAATTCATTGATTGGTTTTGAAAATTTCTATCCCATCCCCTAAGTCTATGAGTTGTTGATATTGTATCCTTCCTAACAGTCAGCATTGTACATGGGTGCTGTCCTGACAAGTAATGTAAATAAGGTAGAGCTACATTCCAGCAGCAGACCAGTAGGCATTATTCATCAATGCATTAGTGGCCTTTAAACAGTTAAGACATACTTAACCACTGGGGACTTCGCTTCAAGAACCTCTTGTTTGTGTAAAGAGAAAACATATTCCAAGTCAATATATGGAAGCAGAGTATATCTTTAAAAAAACTGGAAGTTGTTGTCAACACCCATCCACCCTCCCCATTCCTAAGTACAAACTCATCCCTTGGGCCTCTTTAGTTTGTTCTTGCAAAGCGTTCTGTCTTATTTCCATTCCCAGGAAAAATGTCCTTAAGGCCGCTCGCACGCCTTGCACAGCAGCTTGGTCAGGGCCAACATTTCCTGAGGGAATTATCAACATGGAGGGAGGGTAAGGACCCCCTGTCAACAGCAGACAAATCAATAAGCACAAGCTGAGGCAAATTTAAACCTTTAGGGGCTGTATATCACTCCGCTTTTTGATTATCATGATGCATGAATGCAGTCTTTATTCATGATACACCAGAGTAACATTTATCAATGCATCATGCGGTTGATGCCTTCCTGGCATGACGCGGCAATGCAGATCTGGCAAAATACTGCTACATTATATTGACCAGGAAAGTCAGCCTAAACATGTCACGCAGCACTCGAAGGCTTTGAAAGCAAGGCTAAAATCTGATAGGAAGAAGACGCCAGTGATGAAATAAGGAGAATGTGTGGGACTTTAAAAGGCACAGTGATTGCAAAAAATCAACTGTATTTCACTTCTTTTTTCTATTCCTCTTTCTTTTTCCTTCTGCTTTTCATCTGGTGCAATATAATTTCACTCCGATATTTCTAATGGAACTAAACATATAGTCTATTCTTCTATTGGCCATAAAGGTGGGTATTCCTGGTCACGTCCTTCAGTGACACCATCTATAAAGTAGTTTTGCAGGGACTAATGCCAATAAAGTGTTTTCTGTTCAAGAAAATAAAAAGAAGAAAAAAAGGAAATTCTCTCTTTATCCGAATACCTTAAATTCATGGACAGACCTTTGTCTAATGTAAATGTTTTGCGCTTTACATGGTAATCCATTAATGGTCATAGTCCAATTTTCTTTAGTCATACCCTCGCATTTTTACAAGATCAGTCGTCATCAAACCCTGGAAATTAAACAAAACATAGTGGCAAAGTTGCGAAAGCAAACTATGGTTTATGGATATAGACACAATCATTCTCTGATACAATAAGGAGGAACAAGGCTCATCATGGTCCATTTCTTTAGTATTGAGCACTGTTTGTAGTGCTTGTTTGGCATGTACACAAACTGCTCGGCACTTCTCCAAGCAGCTCGATGATCAATGTCCTAATCGTCCATGGGGCGACTGCAGACATAGCCATTAATGAGCACCATCATAATACCCGATCCCCCAATACAACAGCCCTGTGGTGGGCCAGGCTGGGTAGGCGAGCTGCACCTGAGCCTGTGAATAAGGAGAGCATAAGGCTTCTGACTCTATAATGGCCACATGCACTGCATTGATGTATCAGGTCAAGATATTCGGATTGAAAAGCCTGTGACTCAAAAGCCAAAGCATCCTGTCCAGCAGAGACATTTGCCATAATGCACATGGTCAATGGCTGGTGAGTAGATTACCAGCACTATGCATGATGAAAAATAACAAAAAGAAAAACTGGAGTTATCTTGTGGCCCAGAGAGAGCTATATCCAGGGCTATGTTGTGGATAAGCCTGTGGCTGGGGGCTAGTAAGGCTCTATGGTGGCCATCGTCATGTTTACATACCCAAGACTTTCATCTTGTAAGGCAAAGATAGATGCCTGGGGGTTATACTGATCTGTCTCAGATAGGATTGAATTACAGCCTTTGGTGTCTCAATGTTTGAGGATGTTTGTGAAGTAAAGTATGATAATGGTCTACTGAGTAAATGGTTTTTCTTTAGTTGATATAATAGAATATCATATGAATGGTTTGTATAATGTAATACCAAACAATAAAACCTGATCTAAATCACACAGAGAGAATGAGAGAGAGAGAGAGAGAGAGAGAGAGAGAGAGACAGACAGAGAGACAGAAATAAAGACAGACAGAGACAAACAGACAGACAGAGATACAAAGACAGAGATAGATATAGAGACAGACAGCCAAAGACCAAGAAATGAGATTAAGAAGGCGAGATCCTTATTTAAACATTTTGTAGGCATACATTTCTAAAAAGCAAAATCATAACATACCCTTACCAATACACTAAACCCTAATAGCATAGTCCACATATTCAGGGGCCTGAAATCAATCATCTAGTTCCACTATAATATAAGAATGTGTCCTTAAACATAAGCCCCAGATAGATTAAGCTGGTTTTGTTACTATGGCCAGCACAAAACGGATGTAATCACTCACGCACCATAATTACTCCATCTTGTACATGTCCGCATTCTCCAGCCTCATTAACAACCATTCCGCGGGAGGTAAATTTGCCGAAGGAGTACCTTAACAAGGCACAGCTAATACATGAGGATGCACTGTAAAACAGATTTCGTCAAAATAATGGCGGAGTCCTTGTCCCAGAGTCGAGATCCATTGTTAATTTTACAGAAATTACACGCGCCATGTTACTGCCATCTGGGGCTCATTGCACAAACTAAACATCTTCACTGCAATACTATTATGGTGGTTCACCATTCAGTTTTATTTATGAGAATCCCTGATAGATTTAATAGTTATTTCTTCGAGTGTGCAAGGCTGCTGAACATCCTCATTGGACCAACCTGAAGTCAGGGTGTGCCTTTTAGGTTAGTACTTTATATAACATAACAGTACTATTATGCCAATTGTACTTGTAAAGGTCACAAAGAGCTCTCATCGTGAGTATAGCAGGGGTAGACACTGGCCCGGTGGTCAATGGCCAGTAGTTTCGTGTGGTGGCCAGTGATTTTTGTTCAAAAACAACCTTCCTACTGGCCCGGGTGGCCAGTGGAGTTCCCCCCCCCCTTCAATTATTTAAAGTCCACTTTACCTGTAGAAAAGGCTGTCATAAACTATGAATTCGTTCATAGAGAAGCCATGTTATGATAAAACATGCTAGCAAAAGTGGTCTGGTAACGTGTAAATTTCAACATGCCGGTAGACATTTCTTTTGATTTTAACACAGGTTTTTTTCCAGCTGAAAATCATGGGCAAACAGCTTTAGCTGAGGGCCAATAGATTTTTGAGGCTGCTGGCCCGGGTGGCCAGTGGCTAAAATTGTTAGTGTCTACCCCTGGTATAGATAGAAGATTTGCACGTGAATCACAAATATACTGCACCATTTGTGACAGGATCTGCGAAAAGGGCCCTTAGTGCAGGATGCATTAAGGTCCCTTTTCCCAGTATATGTCACATTTGTATAATCTGCAAGATTGTAGCCACGCAAAGGTCTGATCTGCACATTAATATCAGTATCAGTGAGTGTAGCTGGGCATACAGGAGGCTATTTCATATAAGGCTAATGCAAACTACATTGTAGTCAGGTTTTCAGCTTTCAAACACCAATGTTTAGAACCAAAATTCTTATCTCAACACAGCTGTGTCCCACTTTTCTAAACACTTTTCTTTTTTGTCCTAAACATGCTTGAAACACGTTTAGGCAAAAGATGTCCCGTTTAGGAGGTGCCTGTATAACGTTGACAGATTAAGTTCTATAAAAGGTCAGAAAACTGTCTAAGAGCCTTCTCAGTACAGTACGACCGCTGAGTATTGTTGCTAGCAAAATTTCAAGCAGTCATTGATTATTTTAAGCTAACAGAG